>OZ017741.1:62742346-62989846 GCA_963969285.1 Odontomyia ornata | reverse complement strand
CAGGTTGTTCATTAGCTGAAGTACGGCAATCCCATTTATTAATGTATCGATTGGGCAAAAATGCGCTTCATCAATGAAGGAAATTTTGCGATAAAACAGCTAATTTTCATTGAGCTGATTCAAAGCCCATTCACTAAAAACACGACGCAAACCTAAATCGCCCGACTTCAATTCTTGCACGAGTTAAACTTTGTATGCCTTGAAACCAAGATCTTTACATAAAATATGCTAAGTTGTTGCGTACAACAAACCAAGTTGTTGAGTACGACGCCGAATCGATTCGTCACGGTCTTCAGCCACTATATTCTCTTCATTACTCACTCGATGGAGTCTAATCGATCCAGTATCATCCAATTATGTATGCTGGGCTTCAAATTCGCATATGGTATTGGCTATAGTGGTTTCGGTGGTCGACGATGCACACCATAAGTTGCTCTAAGAGCACGAATTTCTCACAGAACGCTGATTTTCGCAATATAGCGGAACAATTTGGATATGATATTGCGGTGGAAGTCTTTCGATGATGATTTGTCAAACAATACTGAATCTGTCAAAAAAAGCCTATTGAAATCAAACCTCATAATTATTCACCCTTTATATACGAGTATGTAAAGGAAGTTTTTTCAGAGGTGTTAAACTTTGGAACGAAATAAAATAGGGATAAGCTTTTATGATTGCCATGAAATTGGAAAAATAATTATCTGCCATTTTTATTTGAACATGATTTTGGCCATTTAAGTGCCATGGCTGGCGCGGAGAAAGTCAAAACAAGAGATCAGATTTTCGACTACTCTGACCAATAATTGGGGTCTTATCAGGGCAATAACGTGGAGTATATTGTCTTCCATTTCATCGAATTCATGATAAAACTAACCAAACCCCCTGACAGCTGTCACACCATACGCAGCACTAAAAAGTGTTGCCAACTTAAAGTGCTATGCCTCTAAGAACATCCTTTGAATTCTACATTTCAAATATGGTGGTCAAAGCACTGACGAAGTATACCAGAAATAGATACCACCGGCCTATAAATCCTATTCGTGATAAATTGGCAAACTAAACTAACCTCACAACGCATAACAGCTGTCAAACTATACGTATTATTAAAAATTTTTAACAATTTAAAGTTCTGTACCTCTTAACAAAATACCATGTATATATATATATATACGAGGTGTGTTCAAAAAGTATCGCGAATTTTGAATTTTCGCGAGTTACGTATATTCGAATTTCGATTTTTTTGTGGCGTTATGTTGGTACTCATGTCTGTCATTTATGCCGACAAGCTCGGCCATTTTGAATGTTCACTTAATTGGTGATAGCTGCTTTACTTGCACGTGTTTTCAATCGTCTTCGATTTTACTTATTCAAAAAAATGGATCAAAGAACGTGTATCAAATTTTGTGTGAAAAACGAAATTAAGTGCGCGGATGCATTCCGAATGTTGACTGTGGCATACGGAGAAGCTACCATGGACCAAAGCAACGTTTATCGGTGGTACTAAGTGTTTTTAGAAGGCCAAGAAGATGTGAACGACGAAGAGCGTGCCGGACGCCCGAGCACTTCAACAACAGACGAAAAAATTAATGAAGTGGAGAAAATGGTATTGGCCAATCGTCGAATCACCGTTAGAGAAGTTGCTGAGGACCTAAACATATCGATTGGCTCGTGCCATTCGATTTTTATCAACGATTTGGGCATGAGACGGGTCGCCGCGAAATTCGTACCAAAATTGCTCAATTGCGACCAAAAACAGCAACGCATGAACATTGCTAATGAAATGTTAAACTCTGTCCGCGACGAACCAAATTTGCTCCAGAGGGTCATAACTGGTGACGAATCGTGGGTTTATGGTTATGACATGGAAACCAAAGCTCAATCATCTCAATGGAAGCTGCCGCATGAACCAAGACCGAAAAAAGCGCGCCAAGTTCGGTCGAATGTGAAAGTTTTGCTGACAGTTTTCTTCGATTGCAGGGGCGTGGTGCATCATGAGTTCTTGCCACAGGGAAGAACGGTCAATAAGGAATATTACCTGCAAGCTATGCGCAATTTGCGCGAAGCAATCCGCCAGAAACGCCCGGATTTGTGAGAGAACAAAAATTGGCTTTTGCACCACGATAACGCCCCTGCTCACACATCGTTGCTTGTGCGCGACTTTTTGGCCAAAAACAACACACTAATGATGCCGCAGCCACCGTATTCCCCAGGTCTGGCCCCCTGTGACTTTTTCTTGTTTCCTAAACTGAAGAGGCCCATGAGAGGACGACGTTACGCTACGCTTGACGAGATAAAGACGGCATCGAAGGAGGAGCTGAACAAGATTAAAATAAATGATTTTTTGAAGTGCTTCGAAGATTGGAAAAACCGTTGGCACAAGTGTATAATATCTCATGGGGATTACTTTGAAGGGGACAAAATAGATATTCATGAATAAAAAATAATTTTTGAATTAAAACAAAATTCGCGATATTTTTTGAACACACGTCGTATATATATATATATATATATATACGAGTATATATATATATATATATATATATATATATATATATATATACGAGTATATATATATATATATATATATATATATATATATATATACCTATATATATATATATAAATATATATATTTATATTTATATATATATATAAATATATATATTTATATTTATATATATATAAATATATATATTTATATTTATATATATATATATATAAATATATAAATAAAAAAAATATATATATATATATATATATATATATATAAGACACTATTGTGTCCAAAAAATAAGGTGACATTTGAATTTACACTGCGCGCGTCGAAGGATCTGGAGAATTATTTTTTTTGAGGTTGATAGTACTGGTATGTTCATTAGTGTTTGAGATACGCGTCGTTTTGTGAGCTGCTAAAAGTGAGTTTTTCGTTTTTTGCGATGTCGAAATTTGTTGAATTTGCATTAAATTTTGTTTGCGGAATCAATTTTCTGCTGCGGATACGTTGGAGATGGTGAAGAAAGCCTTTGGTGATAAGGCTTTGTTTAAAAAAAATGTTTACAAGTGGTATAGTGAGTTCCGCGCCGGCCGTGAACGTGTCGAAGACGAAGTGCGTCCTGGGCGACCATCAACCTCTTCTCTTTTTCGATTGTCGTGATGTTGTGCATTATGAATTCCTTCCGCCAGGCCAAACACCACCGTATTTACCTGATCTGGAGCCGTGCGACTTCTTGCTGTTCAGCAAGCCCAAAAGACCACTCGGGGACGCTGTTTTGATACGATAGAGGAGATTCAAGCTGCAGCAAAGACGGAACTGAAGGCCATCCCGGAAACGACGCGTATCTCCAACACTAATGAATATTTTGACATGTAAATTTGACATAGATGTCACTGACAGTACTAGCAACCAAAAAACTAATTCTCCAAATCCTTCGACGTGCGCAGTTTAAATTCAAATGTCTCCTTATTTTTTGGTGACAGTAGTATGTATATATATTTATGTATTTATATTTATATATATATATATATATATATATATATATATATATATATATATATATATATATATTTATATATACATAAATGTATGCATATACATATATATATATATATATATATATATATATATATATATAATTGTATATATAACATATATGTATATATATTTATGTATTTATATTTATATATATACATAAATGTATACCTATACGTATATATATATATATATATATATATATATATATATATATATATATATACATATATACATATATATATTTATATATATATATATATATATATACATATATATACATATAAACTGTAGGGAATTGAAGGAATATCAAGGTCCGTAAAGGGCTGCAGCGATGGTCTACTTCCTCGGCGAGAGAAGATGATGGTGCTCGCCAGAACCACCCTTATCTGAGGACGCGTGAATGCGCTGGCAGGCTAGTATTGTGGTGCAGGTTGGCGGGTTCTTTTCCCCAGCCCAAAGGCCCACCACAAAAAATTTCACATTCATGAATCAAGTGGTCGTAGGACTCGGTTCGACAGTGTCTAGGCCGAGGGAACCTACTGAAGGGATGTATTGCCAAAGCCAAACGAAAGACTGGGCTTGGCGAATACGGGCGAGACCTAAAAGGATCTCGTCTTTACTAAGAATACTTACGGCCTACAAATAAGACTAGGACACCCAGGTGGAAGCGGTGCCCCCTCGGAATCAAGATCCTTTAAAGGCGTGGCCACCTATCTTCCTTTTAAATGAAAAACTCATTCAAATATAACTCGCATTTTTCCTCTAAATGAAAAATATGAACGTTTCAAATTTATGTTAAAGTCTTATCTGATGAAATCAAATAACGCTTCAGCATAAATAGGAAACTCAAGTGGAAGGCTACTCTACTCTGTTTTTTTTTTGTTGTGCTGATTTTAATTCATTATAATAAATATGAAAATAATTCAATTGATAAATCTCATTATATTTACAAAATCCAATGACGGTAGCAGTAGCAATCTCCTAGAATACTATACGATCGGGTTTTATAGACAATTAGACGAATTAAATCCTTAGCAAAATGCACGTCGTATTTGATATCTTTATCCATATTACTTTATTTTTTCTTTCTTTTGTAGTTATAAAGGAGTCAATAACTAAGCTCGCAGATTGTTGCTCGCATATAAAATTAATTCCCGTATAAATGTAAGACTTATTCGCACACCAAAAACATAGCTTCCGCGCACAATACACAATATGTCTTACGAATTCCATCTCAAAGTTGCAAAAAACAGATCGCCACCCCCTTGCTCGGATGAAGATAAGATTTGTTTGGTTCAATCATAAATGCCGGGGAGAATCAATCAACATTTTTATCACGCTACATGCACGTGAACCCGATACAATTGCCTACATTAAATGCCAGCGAAAACAATCGAAATATATATATATATATATATATATATATATATATATATATATATATATATATATATATATATATATATATATATATATATATATATATATGAGCTTTTGTATTGGGGAACCATAGAGGCATATTCTATTGCCAACATTAATCTTTTATGATTTTTCTCCACTGCCGGAATCCAGCGACTGCTAGCCAATTAAATTCACACTATCTTTATCTACGTCTTTTGCCGATTATCTTAAATCACATCTAGCCCCAGCGGAGAGGACTCAAAATTGCTCATCTGTTTACTGTTACGGCACTACTTTGAAATTGTACTAATTAGATCTGCGTCCTGAACAGTCCTTAATTTTTATCGAGAACTAACGATACAAGCCGTCACAACAGCAAGAGCACTCCGACCAAATATTACTGAAGTGAACATGTTGATGATTCTCAACTTTAACTACACAGTAAGAGCCCCAATGCGGAGGCTGTCGGGAAATGATATCCGAAAGAATCGAGCTCATGTGACCGTACCCGCTTCTCACTCCCAAAATCACTTTTAGCCCAGTCATATTAGGGCTTTCACCTCGGAATGAAAGATAATAAGCTGCAAATTGGTATGAACCTTTGTTTTGTCATTCTAAATGTTGTCTCAAAAGTCACAATCGTTATCGTGTTCGCGTCTCAAGATATTCAAGGTCAAAGGTCACAAAAATCGGTTTTTCGCGAATATCTGGCTTCCTATCGGTTAAATGAGATTTGCATTTATTATAAAAGTTGTAGGCTATAAAATTCCCTACAACTTTTGTTTAAACTTTTTTTTCATACGACCAACCGTTTTGAAGGTAGAGCGCGAAGAGTGCACATCGTACAGTCATATACGGCCTAATGCAAGGTCAAGCGTGAGTTATGGTTATCAGTACGTTATAAAGTCAATTATTTACTTGGAAATTATAATTATTAAACAATGCCTATTATTTATGTACTAACTATTAATTATTTATATTTAATTAAAGTAGAACCTAAAGAATGGGGCTGGATGCTTGAAAATGAAATCCTGGAGCCCATACGAACGTTATTACCTCCAGCACCAGCCGAACTACTAAACGTAATATTTTGCAATTGCAAAAATGGTTGTGGTTCCCGCTGTGGATGCAGAAAATCAGAGCTACAATGTTCTTTAGCTTGCGGCCAGTGCAACGGACAAGCTTGCCTCAACGCTTCACTGTATCCAAGTAATCCCGATGAAGAAAATACATATGATCCCGATATTCTGGAAGGTTTGGAGATGAACATGACAGATAATGAGGATGATGACAATGAATTCTTCTTCTTGTCGCTCAAAAATGTTCGATTCATTGTCATCATCCTCATTATCTGTCATGTTCATCTCCAAACCTTCCAGAATATCGGGATCATATGTATTTTCTTCATCGGGATTACTTGGATACAGTGAAGCGTTGAGGCAAGCTTGTCCGTTGCACTGGCCGCAAGCTAAAGAACATTGTAGCCCTGATTTTCTGCATCCACAGCGGGAACCACAACCATTTTTGCAATTGCAAAATATTACGTTTAGTAGTTCGGCTGGTGCTGGAGGTAATAACGTTCGTATGGGCTCCAGGATTTCATTTTCAAGCATCCAGCCCCATTCTTTAGGTTCTACTTTAATTAAATATAAATAATTAATAGTTAGTACATAAATAATAGGCATTGTTTAATAATTATAATTTCCAAGTAAATAATTGACTTTATAACGTACTGATAACCATAACTCACGCTTGACCTTGCATTAGGCCGTATATGACTGTACGATGTGCACTCTTCGCGCTCTACCTTCAAAACGGTTGGTTGTATGAAAAAAAAGTTTAAACAAAAGTTGTAGGGAATTTTATAGCCTACAACTTTTATAATAAATGCAAATCTCATTTAACCGATAGGAAGCCAGATATTCGCGAAAAACCGATTTTTGTGACCTTTGACCTTGAATATCTTGAGACGCGGACACGATAACGATTGTGACTTTTGAGACAACATTTAGAATGACAAAACAAAGGTTCATACCAATTTGCAGCTTATTATCTTTCATTCCGAGGTTGACCCCTTTTTTTACCTAATATGACTGGGCTATTTGAAAACAACGCACAACACAACCCAATTGGATTTCCATCGATGAATCGAAATGCATTTACTGGTGACTTTTCCGCGAAAATTATTTCTCCACTACCAACGATATAGGTTCGACGCACAAGTGTGCTACTGGATGTAAGGGCGCTAGCCTGGTAGAACACTTTCCTATTGCCCGGTACTGTACTAGATATAAACAATGCACGGCATGGAGACAGCAAGTGCTAAACACTTCACAAAGTCACTACAGGATTTGAAATACGTTTGTTTAGATACGCCGTCATTTTGATCACCGGAACTTTACAATCACTCGAAATATTATTCGCTTGCTTGAAATTCGAATAGCGACAATCAAAGTCTTCAACTTCCAGAACACTTGCGTGGAATGATACCACACATCCGACGGAGGAACAACACACAACAGCGCCAACTCCTTCGACCAACCGCTGTGCGGGTCCTGCTTCACACTTTTCCCGCTTGTCTTGGCAAGCCTCTTCTCGACGAGATAAAATGCAATTCTTTGCTAAATTGCGTCGCAAAGGGGGTTGCCGTCATTAATTTGTTGTTGTAATTTTTAAATTGTTACGTTGGCAAGCAATTTTTCTGGTAAAGATAGCGGTGGTAGTGGCAGGTTTTAGTACGGGAGATGGTGTTTTCTCCGCAAAGGTCTTTCGAGCAGTCTGCCTAGGCGACTGTTCGATTACTACAAATTAATTAATTTTTGTCAAAACTTCAATTGTAATTTTTCAAATATAAACTAATAAAATTAGTTTTATAGAAATTTCTACTTCACAGATTTAAACTAAAATAGGTATACTATTAATGTTGTTTTGCTCTTTATTTCACGGTTGATCATCTTTTAAATCAACGAATTGGAAAATAAATCCCTGAAAGACATCCCATAATTCGTTTTGATATAAAATTATATGGCTAACTGCACTGACCAATCCACGTAAGGCACTTTTTAATGACTTTTCACCGCTGTACCAATTGAGCTGAAATTTTATGTTCCGGAGCACTTTTAATTATAAAACCGATAATTTGAGGAAAAATTAGATTTAAGCACCTTTTCAATTAAATTTAATGTATTTTAAGTTTTTGACATGGCCGATTTTAAGTTTTGACATGGCAGATAAGAAAGTTTACAACTACCAAATTTAATTCCTTTAGAAGGGTGTCCTAAAGGAGAGGAGATCCTTCGAGTATTGTCCATCGAATTACATTATTTGCCACTTAAACCCGTTCTCGTGTAAAATATTTCAGCACCATTGGGCATCTGAGTATGAGTATACATGTTTTAAAAACTGAGTTACACCCGGAAATACACCAAAATGTGGTAATTTTTTATCAATTAACATACGTTAAATCAAATTGAAAGAGTGCTTAAATCTAATTTTTTCTTACCTCATCGGTTCTGTAATCAAAAAGTGCTTTGAAGTATAAAATTTCGACCGCGGTAACAATTCGATAAAACAGTGCTACAACAAAATATTGCTCAACATACATACATACGCTCATGCCAAGTAATGAAATCCTCGATTGAACGTCACTGATCAATTCCAATGGCCTATTTAGTTACTAACCTAGTGCTGATCTGATCAGCTGCCCTAAACTGACCTAGAACAACAACACGAAATTTTCCCTCTCATGTAATTGAATCTGCAACGGATGTCTATACACATGTTGACAGCTGCATGCGAGCAACTTTGTTCAACTTCGAATTGGCGATGACGTTTCCACGAATTGGAGTTCTCGGAAAGTGATTGCATTCAACGGAGTAATTATTGTTGAATAATAATTTTTGGTCTACATCTTTTTGAAGGTAGAAAAAAAGACATTTAAGTTCGAATGCAAAAAATAATATCAACTGGACGGTTCGCACAGGCTTGATTAGCTGGGGTTTTCCGACAAGAGAGGTTTGATTTTTTGTCGAAATAATAACGTCTAGTGATTGTTATGGCTGTGAAGTTTAGGTGATCAGTTTTCGTGCATTGCAGTGCAATTAACGCGAGTGGTAATTAATTTATTGAGCTGACTTGTCCTGAATATAAGATCCTCGTCTAACTCTAACCAGAGCATCTCTAACATAGTCAAGGTAGGAGAAACGATTTCTTAATTTCGAAAACAACATGGAGATTACGAACAATTCGAAGAGTAGCGAAAATTGTTCCCAAATAAAGTGACTGTTCTCAAATATTGTGATTGTTCCCAAATATAGCGATTTAATATATTTAATGAAAAAAGTGACATGGATACCTGCAAATGATTTCATTTTTTATGTATCGAAAGACGCACTATTGCGTTACAGTTTTTGTTTAAAATTATACTGATTTTTGGGGATCGTTTTAATTCTTATATTTTAAATTTTCCATCCACTTTGATTAACGTTTGACGATTTTTGCTCATTTAAATTTGGAAAACTTTGGAATTGAATAAAATATTGAATAGCATATACATATACATATTTTTCATTGGTTATGCTTAACGTGACCATTTATTTCTTGTCCAAAACGGGACATCCGTTTATTCACTTCAATTAGCAGGTTATCGATGAAAAGAAAAAAAAAATGTAATTTCTAATGTTTCTTTTTACGAAAAATTTATCTAAGTTAAAAAATTAAACATATAGTGCTTTATAAATGTTTTAATTGCATTTATATTTGTCAGGGGAACAAATTTTTTTAATACCGCTGGTGTTGACTTCAAATAAGAATCAAGATTTTGACGTTTTTTTTATATTCACCTTTGTTATCAAGTCGCCTTCAGAACTAGAATTTGTGACTGTTTTCCAGACGTCCGCAATTTATTCATTAATGAAAATACTCTCTCAACCGGAGCATTTATAGTAGACAGACTACAGAAAGTATACAAAAGTTTTTATATTCGAGATTGCTGGTGTGAAAGTGTTTGAATACTTCTATCCAACGAGCTTCTGTTGAAATATTTAATGTTCTAAATATTCACGGCTTGTTTTATAAAATACTGCAGCTTAAGCTTTCACAAACTCTTCAATTTAGTTACCATTATCTATCAAGGTCGCCATTAAACTACGTACTTTGAACGGAAGAAATTGATTGGCTTGTTTCTGAGCCAAATTTTTTCGCAGCTTCAATGGCCGTTAAAACCTGATGAAAACTTGCTGATTGAGTGTGTAAAAAATAAAACCATAATTCCAATGTCAAAAGCTTCAAAAAACTGCTTTAACATTCGGGGGCATTGTTCGATGCTCAAAAAGTAGCTCTTTAAGGGTTGATACATTTTCAAACCGCTCTCCAAGGCAGGCATAAGCGCAAGGCATCTGGTCTTACTATACCCGAGCATTTTCTGATATTCTAGTTCAGTTTCTGGGCAAAACTCCTTTAGAGATTCAAATGTTCCGTGTAAAAATAAAAAAAAAGAATATATTTTTACAATAATGCTTTTGTAATACAAAGGTAGTCCATCTGCAGCAGATTTTATTGCGTTGTGGATTTTGTGGCCTCCACAACCGATACCTATTAATATTTTTTTTAAAGACGACAGCAATTTCTTTAAAACATCATTAGTTTCTCGCCTAGCTGCATCTCCAAAATTGACGTTGCTGTTGTCCCCGCAAAATGCTATGACATTTACTCCCAAATTATTATCTGTCAACACACACTAAATAAATAATTGATAATGATTTCAAAGGCCTCCCCTACTTGATCTTGGAGCTCTAAAATTTTCACTTGCACACCTTCATAAGGTAGAAAAAACCGTACCATAATTGGATAATTTTTTTTGTTACCGTGGTTTGAAGCATCATTTAAAATTGATATACAGTGTAATGATTTGTTTTTTACGACCGCTCGAACGAAATCAGAACCGACCTCTCATCAGTTCTAGACGTGAAGTCTGAGTCGTGCCAACGAATGGTACCAACCGGTCAACCAGTCCGTGCACCCGCAATCCATTTCGTGTTCCCGAATTTCACCGACGCGGTACCGAGAAATATTCTACGTTAAGCTAAACCCGAAAAACCCTACTCTAAGAAAAATGCAAAGCAAACGAAGGTACCGCGTACCGCACGCGACATGAAACCGGCCATCCACGGATTTATAAAACCCTACCCTCTTCACGGCATACGCACTCTCACTCCTGCTGAAAAAGAAGGGCAGACTGGAAAAGAAAGTGGTGTTACTACTTAGCAATTCATGTTATTAAATTTCATTATATTAAAGTATGTTAAATTAAAATCCACCTCTAATTTTTCTGTGAGACACATTCAAATTATAATAATCTTTACAGTTCAGTATTTATATCTACTTTTTAGGGTTTTGTAAAATAATTTTACAAAACTCTACTAAAATCGCGTCCTGTCTGTCCGTCTGTCTGTCCGTCCGTCCGTGCGTCCGTGTGTCACAGCAGTTTTTCTCGGAAACTACTTAAGCTAGAAACATCAAATTTTGTATGTAGGTGTAAAGTGGTGTTCTCTTCAAAGTTCAATTACAAAAAAATTTTATAAGGTATTTAAGGGGGGTCTCCCGGTATAGAGGAGTGACCCCCCGAAAAAAAATTGCATTGAAGGCAGCCGATATGGGTATCAAATGAAAGGTCTTGATGAGAACTTTTCTAAACAGGTCTTAGTTTGGCACAGTTTGCTTCGAGGGGCGCACAGGGAGGGGAAATACACGAAAAATGTGTGCCCCCCCTCGCGATTGGACACCTGTGATCCGAAAAATCTGAAAAAAATCAGTGATGCAGGCCTTGGTGAGTACAACAACAACAAATACATGTAAAGTCAAAATTCACGTAACATTGTTAGTAATATTATGATTTATCGATCTCATGTTTTCTTGAATAAAATCTTAACGGTACCCTTAAATTCAATGAAATTCAGTAAACAGATGACTATTTATAAAATTGATCTATTCTGAAGGTTTCATAAAGATTGAATCATATTTAGCGAAGTTATAGCGGTTTGAATTTTCCTGTATTACTATGGAACAATATGCGCTGCATTTATTACTATGGTAACATATGGCTTTGGAACAACATGTGCTTTTTACCGACTCAGACACTACAGTTTAGCTAGGATTGTCATGAAAATTTCAGGAATGAAAGGTGTCACGTATATCTTTGAGAATTGGTTTAGCTAGTGGTACCAGTAATTGTAACACAAAATATTGCCTGTTTTAAATACGCAGATTGAATAATTTTGAGTTATTTTTTCCCAACTTTAGCGTTTAGTGGGCATGCTTTGAACACTTGATTCAATTTAATGAATGACTGAAGATGAGTACCTACAATTAAAGCTCATAAGTGAAAAAAGTCAAGAAGGCGGGAGAGAGCTCCTAGCAAAAGGGTTTTGTAACCATTCTAGGATTCGAAAAAATTGGCAATTAATCGATGATAACACTACAGGAGAGTGCCCCTGAAAAAACAAAATTCATCAAACGTAGCCGATATAAGTATGAAATGAAAGTTTTCATGGGAGCTTTTCAAAACAGTTCTAAAACTGTCAGTTTTTACTTCAGTTGGTGCACAGGGGGGAAATACATGAAAAATATGTTTCCTCCGTCGCGAATGGACATCTGAAATAATTACCAAGGGAGATATTCATGAGTATAACAATAACAAAAACCTCAGAAGTCGAAATTCGTTCAACTTTGTTACTATATATTCATATTTTCTCCAATAAAATCGTCTTTGACATGTTTCTTGATTTGATTCGATCTGGTGACTGCATTTTGTAAATTGAATACAAAACCCTTCTGACATGAGCGTAGGTCTGTTTACCCAACTTGTTTTCTTTATACTGTGTCTTGATATTCTTAAATATATTCGAACACAAAATTAATAGTTGCATCGCAACAAAATAGTTCATTTCTCTGTAGCTTTATAGACAATTGCGTCATAGCAATATTAAACATATAATATTACAAAATAGTTTAACACTACCAGTTCTTACACCTAATGGCGAATGAAAAATATTTGCTTTAAAACTATCAAAAAAACATGCATTTTGAAAATGTGCACTAAATTGCAATCGAACGTTAACATTCATCTTTAAATAATGAGAAACCAAACTTACTACGAAATTATCTTATTTAATAACGGGCCATGCAGTTCAGTCTTCAAAGCGATATTGTCGAACTTTGATGATTGATATTTGCTATAAACGGCTTTCAATGGAGAGGTGGGTTCTTAACCAATGGCCGGAGAGAATCTACGGTATATGTTGTATAAAATTTCAATGTATTTGTCCACAGGCGATCATCAGTTGTGCTACGATCCTTATTCAAAAGTTTCAAGGACAGCAACAGTGACTCGGCAGCTACTTATGAGGGCCGATAATATGCTATGGTATACTCAATTGTTGCAAGTTCTAGGAAATATTTGGCTAGCATATGATTTTCTTCAGCTGTGCTTGCTGCTTTGGAGAAACGTCGCGAGAAGTGAATACTGGACGGTCGCCCCAAATTAAAATCAATATTTCTGATGATCCTCTGTTCAATGCTTAGGATCTATTGCTTTGTGTAAGAATCGTCCGCGATATATACAAAACCCCCAATTTCTGGTAGATGGAGCTCTTCATACTTTAAGGCCAGGAAAAGAGCGCCAACGCCTACTAGTTGCAAATATTGTCGCTCTGTTGTCTGTATTTTCTGCAAGTATCTGTCAATTATGCTAACGGTTAAATGATGTCTCAGGCAGTAATCGATATTGAAAAGACACTTCATTTATCCAGTCCAAAGGTACAGCTCGCATTTTTGAAATCACCTCTGTCGGCTTATCCAAGTGTCCTTTGCCAACCGATAAATCGATTTCCAATGGAAATAGGTACGATCCATATCGTTTGTATAATCTGAAACCAGCAATGGGTTTTTTCGAGTCCCCTGCGTCAATATTATCCACTTCTTCGAGTGGTGAGGCAGAATGTGCTACAATCTCTTCTTTTAACTTGATGTGTACTAGAACAGGTAAAGCTGCAGATTGAGGCTGTGGAGCAGGTATAGCTGCTTTCGATTTTTCTTTTTTTCTCCTTACACAAAACGGCCTTAAGTTTAGATAGAGAACGACGTGATACGTTATTTTATTCTTGACGCACTGGCACTATAAGGTCTTGAAATGTTTGTATTTTTTTTTATGTCACCTGCTTTTCATCAGCTTTTGGCTTACCTACAACACTCTTTTTAATTTCTCTATCCGATTCGAATGGCACGCGAATTTATTAAATGGTAACGACAACGAAATTATCAAGTGCGCGCTTTATCATGTCACAGCAACCTTACACTTCTTTAAAAAAATCCTTTTTTTTCGGAACCTCGCCACGAATGCCCTCGCAAACATACTTAACGGCTTTGAAAGGGGTGTATAGTACTGGTACTATTGGAGGATGCAGTTAATGGGCCGAAACCACTGGAGGCGCTGTCTGTAAGAAACTAAGGCCTGTTCGGGGCTGCAGAGATGCAACGACGATGAGTCCGAAATTCCTAGAAACGTTTTGTTCGATTGAATTCTCCTATTGTTTAACCTAGATAGCCCTATGATCCTTCTGGAACGATTTGAAAGATGGTGGCGATTTGAACTATTTTAAAATACAATAGTTCCGCTTTTCACATAATAGGACAGATTTGTCTGTGACAAAAACAAAAACTGGGATGCCCCTAGCTATAACATTCACCTGTTTTTTTCATTTATGAGTTTAGGGTATGTTAGAAGCATTGAAAGTGTGCAGTGATCGTGAAACATGTCTGACCTCACCGATGCCATCGTCGATAAGTATGTTTATTTGCAAATGTGTTTATTTTATCAATGATATTTTCAAGTTATGTCAATATTTACTTGTTATTGTAGAATGTTTTCCATGAAAGAGAACATAAATACGTTTATGTGCTTGCCTAGACGACTAACTTTCACATACTTCCAGAAGGATTGCAGGATTTATATATATCATTTTTGTTCTTCAGTACACACCTGAATTTGCTTGAACTATAGGAGACTCCACCGATGAAGTGTTAGATGTGGCTCTTTTAACCCCTACCAACGTGAATGACGATGTCACATATGTGTGAAGATTCAGCCTCGAAGACAATCTATCTACTGAACACGTTCCTGGCAGACTCCACGAATGGTGTCGAGAAATGCTTTTCTTCCGCTACCCAGTTACAACTATTGATAGTTTAATTTATTTATTTTATTCTTTAATCAACTCTTAAAACTTGCCTTAATTTCCCGCGACCACAAAAATGCAACTCCCCCAAATCTCCATAAGGCTGCGTCGGACTGACTTTGACATTCCCCGGGAAAATTGACGGGGGACGGGAAGTCGTCACAACTGACGTAAGATGATGGGAAGCCATATGGTAGCAATGTGCATAAGTATTGGCCGTCAGTGGCGTAGGGCCGATTTATTACAACAGTGGGAGTTACCGTGACGGACAAAAGTCTACAACAATTCCTTATATTGAGATACCGGTTAATTGGAAGCCTTAATCAAAAACCCATTGAAGTGCATTTTTCAGTAACGTAAATATATTTATCAAAAAATAAAGATAAAATCTTTTCATACCAGAATTAAGGAGAAAGTGCTGAAAACATAAAAAATTGAATGGACAAAAGTCTACGATAGTCAGTGGTGACTCAGTTATACACAAAAAATTTCTAACTAAATGTAACGGACTGTCATCATTATTTGTTTACTTGCTATTGTTATCATTCCGTATATGTGCTGCTGCAATTGTGATTTATTTTTATCGCTAGTATCTAACTGTAAAGACCGCAAAATGACATCGCGAAAAGAAGTTTCTAGTGATATCCGAAATTTGGTTGTACAGTAGTAAAAAAGACAATAAATCATGCTCGGAAATCGCAAAATCACTAAAACTTAAACGAGCTTTCGTGTATATACTCATCAAAAACTTTGAAAACAGTAGTTGCATTGAAAAGAAGCTGCAAACTGGCCGACCGAAAAACTTGTCGTGCAGAGACATTAGTTTCATTCTAAAAAAAAGTGAACAGTAATCCAAAAATAAGTGCTGCAGATTTTACGAAACAAGTGGCTATGGAATGGAAAAAGGATATCCATGCAAGAACCATCAAAAGAGCATTAAATATTAATGGGTTTCAAAGTAGAACTCCACGTAAAAAGTCATAAATATCCGCCAAAAACCGACTTGTGCGTCTACAGTTCGTCAAGGCCCATATTGACAAGGACAATGATTTTTAGGATTGCGTCCTTTTCACAGATGCGTCCAAATTCAAAATTTTTGGAAGTGATGGTCGCAGTAAAGTATAGATAAAAAGAACCCGGGTTAAGAGACCAACAATTTTATTCCTACTGTCAAACACGGTGGAGGTAATGTGATGGTTTGGGAAGCCATCGCTGCATCTGGGGCTGGCAGATTGGCTTTAGTTGAAACTACGGTGGACCGTTATGTTTACAAGAACCTGTTAGAACAATAGGTGAAGCCATCAGTGGAGAAGTTGGGTCTTGGAGAGAGATGGATTTTTCAACAAGACAATGATCCAAAACATACAGCACTTTTCGTCAAGAACTGGATGTTGTACTATGCTTCCAGGCATTTTAATACTCCTCCGCAAAGTCCAGATTTAAACCCAATAGAGCACGTATGGGAGCTTTTGGAATGGAAAATTCGAAAATGTCATATTAAAAATAAAAATTTGTTGAAGGAAGCGCTTGTTACAGAATGGGAGAAAACCACATCTGTAGAAACTGCTCATTTAGTTGCCTCTCTGCCCCGAAGACTGCAAGCAGGAATTGATGCAAAAGAGGGTCCAACCAAATATTAAGCCAATACGTTTGGTTGAAAATATTTTGTGTACAAGTCAGCCAGCACTGACTGTCGTAGACGTTTGTCCATTCATTTTTTAAATATTTTTACAAATTTTTCCTAAGTTTGTTATGAAATGTTTTTGTCTTTGTTTTTTGATAAATATATTTACGTTACTGAAAAATGCACATCAATGGATTTTTGTTTAAGGCTTACACTTAATCAGAATCTCAATATGAAGAGTTGTCGTAGACTTTTGTCCACCACTGTATATAGTTCATATTTTCGTTCTTCAATCGGTGCGCGTGCCAAAATGTTTACCACGACTGCTTCCTTTTTCGTACGTGTATATGTGAATTTTCGATAGAAACATGATTGGATCAGTTTAGATGTACAATCATTTGAACGGAAATTGTTGTTCCCTTAACCCATGTGATAGGCCTAGATGCCTTCTGTCGCAGCGATATTCAAGTCCTTTGAAGTCGATCTGTCTGATTTTTTTTAAATTCGGCATTTTAAAGCTTGAAGCTGTTCAATATCACCGGCTCCACTATCAGCAACCCTAAACTCTGTACGACATTTTTTGCACCTAACATTCGAGGAACTATTCGTTAGCTTGATAAAAGGGCATTTCGCTTGACTTACATTTTGGGATGGTTAAAAAGGTTCACAAATAAAAAAAAAACTGAGTTAATTTTCACTTCTACACAACAACAAAACAATAACGAGAAATGCTAACTAAAGTTTCCGGTAGCTGATAGCGCAAGCAAGTCAACACCGTGATCAAATCATATACATATACTAACTATGTGTGTGATCCAAGAAAGAGTTGGGGGACACATTTCTTATTTAAGCCAAGCGCTGACTAGAATTGATCATTCGAGTAAAAACAAAGTCGAGTGTACAATCAGTGTTCCCATGCTTCTCCGATCGGAGTAGAAATGCTACGCTTTTAGCGTGGCTATCACAGGTTAATTCAAATTCCCTATGAGATCCTCCATTTTGTTGAAGCTCATAAATTATGCACATAATATTTTATCTCGTCCAAAAATATTTTTCCCAATTAGATAAATTTCTGACAAATGGGAATACTAGACTGTACATGGAAATGCAGTGATACGATTTTTCGCCTGCGCCCATTTATATGCGCAGAGCCGAATCGCATCGCCATAGAAATTTGCCTAACGAGCAATGTGCTCGGCATAGTATACTCATATAGTATCCACACTCAATCAACCCTCCGGAAAAATCCGAACACAAGCCGAGCAGCGAGCCTTAAACCTTCGGTAGCAGGTAGGTAGGTAAATGTTGACGCAGGGATTGGCGCGAATATAAACATATGCTTCGATGAGAGATTTCAGGGCTACCATGTCTCGAACAATCAATACCTCTGCAGAAAAACAAATTCGTTCCATGCAATCTTTTAGTTTTTATTGGCAGCACTTCCCTGTTCTGAAATGCGTATAAAAACACGTGCGTCGAAAATTGTATTTGCTTTTTGCTTTGTTTCTTGAACGTGCCAGGCCTGGGCTCAGCTGACGTGCCCCGGATCAGCTGACCACCTCCTGAGAAAATTCTGAAAGTGTGCAACAAAGGGTAAATGGAAGATGTGGGTAGTAGGTGAATGTACTATGGTGCTCGGTCGTTTCGGTTTGGCACGACTCGGCTCGTTTCCAATGTGCGCACTTTCATATTGAATATATGGCACACCTAGTGTGCGTTAGGCTTTACTCTATTTTCACTTCTTCATAGATTTGAAGTCCAATAACCACTTAAATTCTGTTCTATGAAAAAGAGTTGTCGTCTTCCCCACAATCTCTACCGTTTTCACCATTCCCCCTTGCTTTCGCAAAACGGAATTTTGGCAGAGCTTGCATATACGAGAGCGGCGCGAAAGTACTTAGCCTACAAAAGAAAAACGAAAATTTTGGAAAAGTGGCCATTGATTTCTCAAGAAAATCTCCTCTTAGCTCGATACACTTGACTTGATGCTCCAACTTCTGTAACTAAAAAAATGCATTTTCTAGAGATCTGCAAAGTTGACCTCCGTGGCAGCGATGAACTCCTCATTCGAATAAAATTTCTGCCCAACTAGTGACTTTTTCAAGTTTGGAAACAAAAAAAAAGTTGCACGGGGCCAAATTTGAAGAGTACTGTGGACGACGTAGTAGTTTGTAGCCCAATTCGACCAATTTGGCTGTGGTGACGGTGCAGAGTGGGGCCGAATGGCCAAATAGCGGAAAAAAATTGAAAATCACGAAAACGGATTCACATAGAAACCTGGAGACTCATAACAAAAAAATACATCAAGCTCAACTGTTTTTATTGAAATTTTGAAGAAAATTAAAGGGCTGATAAGCAAATTAAAGCGTATAGGCAAGATAAAAATTTCGGAAATTTTTAGAATAGGTTGTACTCATCAAAACAAGTTGCAACAAGTATTTTGATTATACATCTAAATTAAGTAATGCTTACAATTAAAAATTCAAGGAAGCTTAAAAACTGAAGAATTTTGTAAATAATAAAACTGGGGATTCAAAGTCGAAGGTTGTTCAAATTGACAAGAAATTTACCAATTTGAATTCAAGGAAATAACATTAAGAGTTCCTTAGCTGCAACACTGATTTTTAAGGTGCTTTTTCTTTGGTTTGAGTCTCATGTTACTGATAAAAGGATATGATGTCTCCAGTAGCTTGTGGTATGCGTCTTCGGTGGTAAATAGACGAGACATTTTCCGCGAGTTTCTGATCCTAAAAGTCCTGTCATCCTTATTTCTACATTCTTGTGCCTCTTCTGACAATATTCTGACTGGGGTAATCGACTTTTGCATTATTTGAGCACCATGCAACAAAATTTTATGCTCCGTGGATGGCATGTAGTACCATGGATACATCTCAATGGCCATCTCTGCTGATTCTTTTGAGAGGAGTCGGAATTTCGCCGGGTCGGTCATTGCATTGCTGTTTATGACTTCCAGTTTGGTAGCGATCCGGTGGATGAGAGTTTCGTCGAGTCCTGTTATTGCACTTGTGACCTTGAAATGATTGAAAAAACGACTGGCAGTTTTGCCGTTATTTGAAGATCCGTAACCCTGCTTTACGAAGTCTACTTTGATACTGACTCTCTCAAGAAACTCTTGTTAAATACGTTTCTTTTCTTTTTCGTGGATGATCGTGTTTTTTTTGTAGTCCTCCATTTTTGTTGTAGACAATGTGAAGGATGTATTTCATACACTTAATTCTGGCGTATAATGGAGAGATTCCAAATTGGAAAGCATTAACATTAAGAGTTTTTTGTTGGATTTTTGCTAAGTTGTTCATTTCCGAAGGTGAAGCACTGCATGTGTAGCAGGCACTTGCAGACTCCGTATTTGTGATAGCTTGAGTTACCTTGCCGTCCAACATTGTCATCACCAGAATATGTCGAAAACGGATGACATTAATGCCGATCACCACTTCGGTAGCTTCCAAGCTCTCTATTTCTTCTTCAACCCATATTTTTTAGCTCGCGCCAAATCAAGGGTCTCTTTGTGGAAACTATATCTCAAGGGCCTGCAATGTCTTGTTGAGGAAGGTTAACCATTTTCCCAAATCGATCCATTTGGATCAACATCAATTGGGGTTTTGAACTTCAGAGGAACTATTAACGTAATGAATGAATTCAAGTCACTTATTTCATCATCATTGATCGAATATTTTTAAGAAATTTACTTTAACCTGAGGCCTCGTCAAATCCCCGTTTCGTCGTCAATATTAATTCATAATTATTTAATTTTTCTAGTTCTTCTGGAAGCTTTGTTTCTAGAATTCTTTTGGCAGTATGGTCAAGCAAATCCTGCAAAAGGACCATTGCGGATGTTTCATTAATCGAAATATTTTCAGGGTAGCACTGCTTCTTTGAGAGGATTAATTTTTTATAACTTGGAAAAACATAGCACCCAAGGCCTTTTAGCGCTTGCCACCCAAGGATTTTTAGCTACTGATATTTTGTCAGGTTAGCCTGGAGAAATATAGCTAATACCTCATAGGCTGAAACCACAGTGCGGCGGAAGTGTGAGCCGGTGCGTTGTCATGGTGGAAGAGACCTTTTTTCTTCGCCAAATGGTGCCTTATTTCTATAATTTGACGTTCAACTGGCCTAATAATTCGGCATAGTAGAGCCCTGTGATTGTTTTCCAGATAGTCAATGCGGATCACACCTTGTGAATCCCAGAAAATGGTGGCCATCACCTTCTCAGCCGATAGGATAGTCTCCGCCTTCTTTGAAGCACATTTGCCGGGTGAAGTCCACTGTTTCGACTGCTCCTTGGTCTCTGGTGTATGCTTGTAGAATCGCGTTTTATTGATGGTCACAAAACTATGTAGAAACTACTCGAATTGCACTTAAACAAAATCAAATACTGCTCTGAAGTGATATCACGGCTGCATTTGTTGTCCGGAGTGAGCACCTATTGCGTCGATTGCTTTCTCATGCCCAAAATTTCATGCAGGATATGAACCACGTAATCTTTTTAAATGCCTACCGTCTCAGCTATCTCGCGCACCTTCAATCGGCGTTCTGCCAATACGAGCGCGTGTATTTTTGTCACGTTACCCTCCGTGGTAGCCATTTTTGGGGCACGTGGTTGTGTCTCTTCAAAAACCGACGTACGACCCTGTCGAAATTCGTTAAACCAAATTTTTACGGTCGCCATCGCAGGAACAGGGTCACTGTACACAGCATACAAGCGCTCTTTGATTTCAGTGCGCGATTTCCCTTCCAAAAACAAGAATCAAATCACTGATCAAGGTTGTTCTTTATCCATTTTTCTAAAATAAGCAGACACGCCCGCATCCACGCGTGGTCGAAACAAAGCCACGGGTCTGATTCAGCTGAAATTTTGACAGTAGCTGTCTACAAAAGTGTACTACACCATAGAGATAGAGATGCCATGTGGCGATGAGGCTAAGTGCTTATCGGGACTCCCACGTACGATTGCTGAAGTCACTCATTGAACGAGTTCTCAAAGATATTCATGATCTATATCCTTCCTGAAGTTTTCATGCAAATACTAATAAATCTGTAGTGTCTGAGTCGATTGCGAGTGCAATTAAACTCATAGCCATATATTGTTCTTGTTGTAATGTAGCGAAATTCAAACCACCAAAACTTCGTTAAATATTATTTGAACCTTTGGAAATTTTGAAGCTTGATCGGATTTATAAGTATACATCTAGATTATTCAAACTAAAGGTACCTTCACGATTTCATTCAAGAAAATGAAAAATTGATAGAACATGCTATTACTAACAAATTTTATCGAATTTCAACCTCAGATGTATTTTTCGTTGTTATATTCATAAGGAACTAGCTCTAAAATTCAATTTTTTCGTGTTCGTCCGTTTCTCTTGCCTAGCTTGTTATCGATATTGCGATTTTAACAATAGACAATAGATTTCAAAAGCTCGCAGAAAAAAAATGTTAAGAAGTCACATCCTTATATTGGGGGACCCTATTAAAATCCTTTGAATTTTTTTCGGACTATGAAGCTTTTATTAACTAGAAACTTCTGACCTGCTCACAAGATTTGATGACGGTAGCTTCTATAGTTTCTGAGAAAACTTGCTGTCACGTGTCACGATATTAATAGGGTATTGTAAAAAAAAAAAATGTTTGAAAAGCCTAAAAACGGTGACCGCCTAAAGTACAATAAAAGATGATTTCATTAACCTCCACATCATAGTTATTTATTAATTTATTTACACTATTTTACAGATCCATGAATCCAATTACAAAATAGGTAATGAAATATAATATAATAGATGGGACAAAAAAAAGTGAGCAGTTTGAAATAAGAAAAAAAAAAATAAAACAAGAATATAAAATACAAATAAACTATTGGAAGCGAAGGAGAATATTATGTACCTAATATACTTTTAAAAGTGTTTAAGCTGGAGCTTATTGTAACCACTTGATACGCATACTAAAAATGAATAAAAATATATATCGGTACAAGCAAGGGCACAATGAATATGTCAGTTGCACGCGTTCTTGAGGTGGGACGTATATAAAGCCTTCCCCGAAGGTTGGATGAAAGAATACCGTGATATAATTTAAATAAGCAGCTCAGGTCTAAGAATTCTCTTCTTTTTTTGAGTGCTGGAGTGTTGAGGATCTGTAAGCGCTCATCAAAGGAGCTGTAAAGGAGGTTATATTTGTAGAATAGAGAACGTGTGAGTTTACGCTGTACAATTTCAACAGCATCCGATAGATTGGCATAGTGAGGAGACCATACTTGGGAGGCATACTCAAGGATTGACTGGGCTAGGAGTACAAATAAATGGACGCTGGTTGAAATGTTAAAAAAATTGCAGGAGGATCGTAAAATAAAACCAACGACACGTGAAGCTCTAGTGGTTATGCATGAATCGTGGATGTTAAATTTCAACCCTGGGTCAGATACTACTCCCAAAACTTTAAATTTGTCTACAAGTGCGAGCAGCGATCCATCAATTCGGTATTCATACAAAACAGGATGAATTTTGTTGGAGAATCTCATATGACAACATTTTGAAATGTTAAGAGGAAGTAAATTACCATGACACCAATTTCGGGTATTGTCATGATCATTTTGAAGATATGAGCAGTCTTTGCTGGAGTTAATGGAACGATAAATTTTTAAATCATCAGCGTAAAGAAGACAATTAGAGGACAGGCATTGGGGAAGATCATTAATGAAAATGTTGCATGGCAAAGGGCCTAAAATTGATCCTTGAGGAACACCAGATTTTGGGCTAAATGAGGTCGATGAAAAAAAATTATTCCATGTAACGGTGCAGGAGTGATGGGATAAGAAGGATAAGATCCAAGAGAGAATAGAGTCGGAAACGCGGAACGATCAGAGTTTGTTAGCCAAAAGGCCATGATCAACACTGTCAAAGGCTTTAGCAAAATCGGTGTATATGACATCGACTTGTTGACTCTTGTCGAAAGCAAGAAAGATAGTATTCGTAAGCTCTAACAAATTAGTTACTATCGAACGACCTTTAATGAAGCCATGCTGTTCATTTGCAAACAGGATACTGATGTCATCGTACATTCTGTTATGCACAATTTGCTCAAGGAGCTTGCCAGCAAAGAAATCGGACGATAGTTCGAGATTTCACTATGATTTCCGGACTTATGGATCTGAAAACTTTTAGCATGCTTTCAGACATCGGGCAAGCAGAAGGAAGAAAGGCTAATATTAAAAACAATTGATAGTGGGGTAGATAATGAAGATGATAATGACTTTACGAACAAATTTGGTATTCCATCAGGACCCGGACCACCATTAATGTCAAAAGCGAGCAGTACATTTTCAATTTTCAATGGAGATGTCGCGATAGAATACTCAATAGGGGAAGGAGAAGGACACGATGAGTATAAAGTGGGGTTCGAAACCTTAAATATAGAGGGAAAAATTGAGCAAAAAGGTCACAGACAGCTTGCCCATCAGAAGCTTGGCAGTTACGCCATGAGAAGATATTAGGGTTATGGTATGTTGTTTTCAGAGAATGAATGTATGTCCAAAAGGGCTTAGGACTATTAGTTGGCAGTGATGTTTCAATCATATAATTATAAGATCGCATTGCGTTCTTAACCACTTTTTGTCAGTGTCAGAGTTGCAATAATGAAATTTTTTGCGCGCCTGATCCTTCAAATAGAGAGCGTCTGAGACTTCAGCGAAAAACCAGCTGGGCCTCTTTTTCTGATGGGAACGGCAGATAGGTACATGGTTTGTAATTATGCTACTGAGATTCTCATAGAAAGTTGATAGCGCTGAATTGACATCTAGCTTCTGTAGCATTGAGTTCCAGTCAATATTACCTATCCAGCTCAAGCTAAATGGCTGCATTGTTGGCTTTGCGGAAATTAAATCTTTGGGAACAAGGAGTGCGTTTGGACTGAGGTGCGATAAAAGATAAACGAACCTCAAGCGGAGGATGATGGGGATCAGGTTTAACATATTTGGAGGGGGATTTTGTGATTGAGGAGATAGAGACAGGATTGGTAGTAAGGATGAAATCGGGAAATTGATTGTTTACATTCGGGATCATATTTAATTGCGAAAGGTAGCAAAGCGATAAAAAAGAAGAAAACAGGATAGAGAGAAAAGAAGAAAACAGGAGTGTATGAGAGCCTGAGTCCCACCTTAGGCAAGGCATGTTAAAGTCACGACAGATTAAAATAGTGTATAGAGGGTTGATGCTGCAGAAATACGAAGCTAATTCAGAAAAAAATGGTTGTAAATGTGGAAAGGAGCATTGCAAGGGATATACATGCAAAGCAATACTAAACACACGGTTTGAGAGATAGTCATGAAGTGGAAAAATTTCACTGCTACCGATATCAGGAGTCAGCCAGGTTTCTGTAAAGCTAATGAAATCATCGCCGGAAATAGAAGAGGCAATTTTAATAGCTTCCAGCTTGGTTCGCATGCCACGTACATTTTGGTAATAAAGATTGAAGCCATGAGAAGTGTTTTGAATATCAAGATTTAAATTAATATTTGAAAAAGGTTTAGGTTGACCAGTTGTCAAAGTCTCGGAAGAGAGCTCACCACACGACGACATTTTCTTCTTTCAGTTGCCTCAAAAGGTTTAATTAATGTTCCAGGAGGCTAGTATTCTGGTTGAAGAACTATGCTGCAGTTTGATGGTACAGTAAGCTTAAAGGAAGCGATAACTCTTCCTTCAATGTTATCTTTAGTCAGTTTGAGGCAGTTGATGATCTTTCCTGAAGGTCTAAATTTCGTTGAGACGTCATTGCAGATGTCATTCGTCGATGTCTCATAAGCCAGACGAGATATAAATATTTGCTTCGGTGGGGCCACGACATGAAGAGATGGAACTATTTGCGATATATTAGTTACGTAATTTAAATGTCTGCATTCCAATTGTTCAGTATAAAATCCTTCTGAACGGAGCGTATTTCTGTCTACCCGACTTATTGTTTTTCGTACCGTTTGTTATATGACTGCTGACTCCTATCGCAATTCACGAGTAGTTTTATGTATGCAGACACGGGATCCCAACTTGGCCGGTCAGTTTTATCAAATCATGTTCAGCGTATAAGAAAATTCTAAACTCATAGATGACTTATGAAATTTATTTTAGGACGTAATTTTTTGATGAGAGCTCTTTGCTGCCCTCCGCATTATAATTAATTTTTGAATAGTGTTGGTTGGTTTATTCTCTCTTTTCAAACTGAATCAAAAAATATGTAATAATTTTAAATAAATTGAATTTGATATTTTTTTTTTGAATAAATGTTTTAGTGTTTTTATTCTTTGGAATTTGCTTTCTATTCTTTGTAAATGTACAACGGTTGAAGTTGAATAAAGCGCTTTTGACTTTGACTCTATTGCTCTCCTGCTTTATTCGCTATGACACAAAACTATCGATGACGTTTTTGAAAACAAAGGCACCCATGATTTTGCCGAAATAGCTGATTCAGAAATAAATTATTAATTTGATATCAATGAAGTTCGTATATGTTATTTGAATTGATCACCTTTTGGTAGCTCTAAGTGAAAAAACTGGGCAACTGCTGGGTACTTTACTATTTTTTTCTGAATATAAAAATTATAATTCTTTATCGATACCTGTCAATTTTGCATCCAACCATCCCTAGGCATTCAGCTACCTCAAGACATTACTAAACGCTATATTGCACCCAGCGCATGACGATGACAACGAGATTTTCTGCAGCACTTTTCACAGCAGATAAGTCACTAAGTTTTCTCCATGCTCTAACTCTGCATAAATACACATCTACCTCTCCTCTAATGACACCTGTTAAGTGTGCATATATCTTTGATTATCTGCGATTTTGCTTTGACCAGTAAGATTCAGGCAGTAAAGTATGTTTTTATTTCACGTCCCCAGCACTCGCAGCAGCCTTACATCTAGCACCGCTAGATAGACTCAAAGATCTTCTTTTGCAACATCATTCATATAGATACGCATATTGCACGGACCATGCAACGCAATGGTCTCCGCGACAAGCTGGAACTCATCTACCTACCTCGCACCAAACGACGACACTAACAATTTCAGGTGTTGATGATGAGGTAACACCTTTTAAAGTGTTTTTTACAAAGCAACAACTAGCCTACCTTGCTTGGCCTCACTTGGTATGACTTAGAGCTCTTGCAATGCCCCGGCTGTGGCCTAGCCTAGACACATGCGAGAGTGCAATATTGGATTTTTTTCCGAAGTAAGGATGGTTCGCATATATAAAGAAGATTCCCGTAATTGTAGCCTGCGGTATCAACGACCGTAATGTCGTTTTTTCTTTAAACTTTTTTTGTTTTTATTTTCATGGCTTTCCTCCAAGCATTTTTAGACGTTATCATGTTGTGGCATTTTATTGGTCGTATGACTGTCAAGTTGTCTTGTATGACAACTAAGGTTACTTGCTACACTTAAATCACGTTAATGAGACATGCAACTTTTGTTGCAATAGCAACGGAGGCAGTTACAGATGAGAAAGACAACACAAGGCGCGTAAGGGTCATCGTCATCATGCAAGGGATAGAATGTTTCGAGCTAGTGAGGACGTTTCAAAGGTGCGTGAAGTCTGGATAATGCGTTGATATGATTCCAGGAAGTAGAAAAACACAATTGCATGTCCTTTAAGTCTTTTTATTCAATAATTAAATTGCAATAAGAATATAAAAACTGGAAATCTGAATACGAAATGGATTTCATGAAATGTTTTGTTAACTGCAGTTCATCAGTAAGCACTACAAACCTTCCGCTTCTAAATCAGGATTACTGGCTCGACGAATAATTATTTCACTAACAACACCACTGGTGTCACTGTCTTCGTCTTTTTTATCGTTTGTAGGTTCACAGTTTCGTTTGATTAAAATTTTCCCCAAGTTGAAGTACTTTTCACGGAGCTGTTCTTTGATCTCATCCTCATTCATAAACATGCTAGCTTCACTGAAATTAAGGAAGATGCGGCCTCTCTCGTCAGTTTTTAGAGGCAGAATCTCAGTGCAGACATTTCGAGCTTTTGAGGATGTAGCAGAAGTCGTTGAGCTTGTGTCGTTAATATTGTCAAGCTTCGCATCAACCGATTGACTTCTTGGTGGTTTAGAATACTTCTTTTTACGATTTCTCAAACAAAAAGGATCACGATCACTTGCCTTTACGTACTGAACAATCGGTCGATTAACACCCCACTTTGGACGCTCTTCAAGTTTTTCACCACGTTTCTTTGATTTAGATTTGGCGTGATAAGTGGTTGTTGTGGTGGTCGTTGTTGTGGTAGTTGTCTCGGAATCCTTTTCCGGGATTTCATCAGTACTTGCCGAACTACCAGGTTTTGTTTGGGTTGTAGTTGTTGTGGATATTTCTCGTTTCAAAAATATTTTGTAAAAGTGGTTATGCATCAAACACAGCTCACAAGATGATGGAATATCCGTTTGGGTCTCTACATCTTTCGTATAGGATAAATCTAAATTCTTGGGTACAATAGCTAAGTGATCAATAACTTCATTCGTTTGCAGGCCGTTTAATGAGCCATATAATCGACCATATGAGCAACATTTACATTCCCTGCTACTTCGTTGAAGGCTGTCCCCATCATCTAGAAAGCTTTTCTCGTCTGCATTGGTAGTGCATGATTCAGGAGTGCTTACAAATCCCATGTCATTTGTTAGCGTGCTTTGATCAACTACCACTTTTCTTAAAGGCTCAACTAAAGATTTTTGGTTTTGTGCGATTTGGGAGATTAATTGATTTTGTTGCATTATGTATGCTGCAACCTGTAGATTTCCTATTGTGTTTTGTAAACCGAACACATCAGTAGTAACAGGCAGTGGTATAAGGGTAGTTGGTTGAAGTACAAGGGCAACACTATCCACTTCACGGTTTGTATCCTTTGTTTCCTTAGAGTCCTTCACATCTTTAATTTCCCTTGCTTCACTTGATGGTGGTGGCTCATTTGATACAACGGCATCTTTTAGTAGCTTTCCCTCAACCGGTTTAGGTTCTGGAACTTCTTCAGGCTCGGAACTAGTTTTTTTAATGAATGTTCTTTTCATTTTGATTGGAGTGCCAATCAAAATTTTTTCTTCAACTTCTGGTGACTTTGAACGTTCTTTTCTAATAGGAGTTGATGAAGGAGTAGGTGTTTTTTCACAGACGATAATTTGCTCTTTTTTGACTATTTCATCGACCGCTGATGTTTCCATTGTAACCAATGGTGCTGGTATCCTTTGTCGCTTTCTTCTCTCTTTTTCCCGTCGAGCATCCTCTTCAGCTCTTTGAAGAGCTAGCCGCATAACTTCCTGTTTTCGCTTCTCAGCTTCTTCCTTCTCATTTTGGAGTTCTCGTTCATATTTCAATCGGCTCTCCTCCATCTGGCGTTGACGAGCAAGTCGCTCCTCTTCACGTCGCTCTTCTAATGCCTTGCGTTCTTCTTCCCATTTTCGTATTTTCTCTCGCTCCTCCAGCTGTTGCTTGATAGCGTGTTGAAACTCAATAGCCTTGCGACGTTTGTCAACTCTTTCTGCAAGGACGATAGGATCTAGTGGAATATTTTGGCCACGAAGATAAGAAACTGATTGAAGAGATTGCGTATCATCTTCACTATCCTTAACATCATGCATCCCGCGACTTAACCACTCAGGACCGCTCTTTTGACTAGAGTAGTCTGAACCGTTAGCCTTCCAATTATTCCACTTGGCCCGCTCGTTTGTCTGTTCCGGATAAATAGGATACGTACTTGATGTAGAAACGTCTCGGCTAACGTTCGATGGACTGGTTGGTGGATAATAATTACTGAAACCACAAAAAGTTTCAGTCTATCCCGCTTACTTGAAATGACTAAACAAATTACCTTTGAAAATGGTCATCGATGTCATTGCCACTATCGATGTAATTATTGTTCCTATTCATCATAAGTCCCTGCTCACGCAATTGTATTGGATTGATTTTACCATTCCTGCTACGATGGTGTGGCAGTGCGGACAAATGGTGGTTTGGGTGGTGGTCATGGTCATCCTGATAGTAATGACCTTTCAAACTTCGATCGTAATTTTGCGAATTTTTATAGTTCTTCGACATGACTCGTTTGTCTTGCATGTCCTCACGACGCCAAACATCAGGACTTTGACAATTATTTCCAGAATCACTTGTATATCCTGAAGTGTCTTCTTCCTGCCGTCGATTAACGGTTTCCCTGTTGTTATAGTTCCGCTGACGAATGGTCGGTAAACTGGGGCTACGTATCCTTTGTGTTGGGGGTGTGTTGTTATATCTCGTTTCTGTTGGGGACGCTTCATTATTGTTGCTGAAATCGTAGCTCCGTCGGTTGTTATCACCAAATAATTGATTGTTGCGGGTAAGATCCAAATTGGAATAGTATGTACGCACTGAAGTACGTTCATATTTGTGGGAAGCATGAGAAAACATTTCGCCCATACGAGCCATCTCCTCTATAAATGTGCTCAAAGGTAGAATTAAAAACTTAAAAGCTTAGCAAAATGTAAACTTACCTCTCTCCTTAGCCCATTGCTGCCGTTTCAACTCCACCAGCGATGATTTATTTTTAACGTAACTCATCATTTGCAGTATTTGAAATGTTGATAGAAATCCATTTTTCTCGGAATCAATGTTTTCCGCTTTCGAAATTTCCTCACAGGACACGAATTTCAGTCAAGCACATTTGTTTGATCTGAAGGTAACAGTGAAACTTCCTTGAATACTGTTGGATACCGACAGACGTCGTACTTTGAACAAGACATTGGTAGAAGGCTGCATGCCAGCAAACGTACTTAAAATTTGTGTTGTTGCCGACGCCGTTGCTATGGAAGTGTGAATCGTTTGTAACGGTATATAAATGGAAAATAGTTATTTTTGATGTATATGAAATGTCTAGGGGTTCGAATGGTATGAAAACGTCCTTGCCACATGCGAAGGCATCATGATGTTTGATAAAGTGGAAGAATGTGAATAACACCATTGGGAAATTTTATGTTGCGTTCCTGTTTTTGGAGTACTCATTTTATCTCTCTGCTAATATTAAAATTATCACAGTCTTGAAATTACATCTTTAGACGCAATACTTCCTCCGAATATGTATCAGCTATTGTATACTTTTTTCGTAACAGTATCACTTAATTTCTTACTGGTTCCCACGGTCCAAAAACTGTCCTTACATTAATATCCATACAGTGCAGACTTCTTATAATGGAAAGACTAGATTTTCAAAGAAATTTTTGTGGACTATCCCATTCAAGTTTCCTTCCGTATTTAAGTCCTTGCTATCTTCAAATATGTCCTCGTATAAGGCCATACCATATTATTGATTTTTGCACCTTATCGTACAATTACGTCCCTCCTAGTTATTCGTTTCTATCTTATGTGTCTGTGAAACCAAGTAACTACTTGCTGGACAGTTGAACGTCCATTTAATGGTGTCTGCGGAATACCCTCATTTCAATATAAGGCGTTGACCCGAAGAGAGTTGTAAAGGGTGAAATAGTGTTTGGGTAATCGATATGACCACATGTAGTAAGCGTTCATTATAAAGCAATATATCCTATCTGACACGGTTGTTTTTCTTATTGCGAGCGTAAATTCGGTCAGTAATGGGAGAATTGGAAGCATATTTCTATGTTGCAATGTTCGTGGCGGATAGAATTATGAAAATTTGTACATGTGGTGAATAAATTTAGATAAAAATCTTATGTAATTGGCCTTGCGATTATACGGCTGTATATGTAGTGGCTAATATTTAGTAAGCTTTTTTCCTATGGGAATGTGAAAGTAAAAAGTTTATTCAATGCCTCTGGGAAGAGAGTGACGTTGATGATGATTCGTTGAAAACAAAAAAAAGACAACCATAACACTTTTTATTCGAAAGATACCCAAAACAGTACAATTTTTTATTTCTTTTTCTGCAATAAATGAATTTTTTGACATTTCGATAAAAAAGGACCCAACTGTGTAATAACGAAATATAAATCAATATTAGTACTAGTGCTAACAATGTGCTTCTTGCAGAGCTGGACATCAATCAATTAAAAATTCAATCAATTAATTAAATGACTAAAAAGTTGATTACAACTAAATTAATTACAATTTACTCTAATTACAATTAAAAATTATTTGTATTCAGCAATTAATTTATTTAGATTACTTGCAATATTCAATTGAATTGATTGCAATTAATTTTTTTAATTGTTCGTACTTCTCAATTAAAACTAACAATTAACTTTCTCCATGCGAGTAATTATATTCAATCTGTGAAAAAAAACCGTGGGTCTTTACGAAAGTCATGCGAAAAAAAGTTATGGAGGGTAATAATAAAAATTCAACATTGATTTTATTGGGTCTGGGACAAAGTCAATGGGGTTCTTCTTAATAAAGTTGAACTGATTTCTTATAGTCTGAAAATTAATTTCATTAATTTGGCATTTTGCGAGTAGAGCCATGCTGCCAATTGCAAAAGAATTACATTGAGATTCATTTCGATGGTTTTTAATTGCTGATCAGACTCTGTAATGAAGTCGATTTATAGTGCGAACTGAGCTAGGGCAAGAAGTCAAAAACGTATAACTCTGTTTTTCTATTCTGAAATAGTTAAAATGTCGTTTTTGATGAATTTCGACAGCCATAAACATTTGTTCAAGTGTTGGATCAACTTCAATGAAACAATTTTTATAATTGTATGGAGGAATTTCTGGTCGCTGGTGAAAATGACCCGACGAATGGGAAAGTTATGAAAAACAGCAAGACTTCACTCTGAAAAATTTTGACTAATGTGTACATTTAATATTGGAAAAAAATCAAAATAGTATGGAATAAAAGCTAGTTAATGTGGATGGAACATATATTAGAAAAGAACAAAGAAGTGAAAAACGCGAAATTACTACAGCTGGAATTTTGATGAAAAATGAGAAATTTAAGATGATGATTTATTGCAATAATGATAATAATAATAGCAATAAAAATAATAATTATGTAAATAATAATAACAATAGGCAAATTTTGCGTGTAAGTATGACTTTTTTTACAGCAAAATCCCACGTGGGTATCCGATCAATTTTTTATGTTAGTTTCATGCCATACAGTGGCTTTTTTCGACAACTTTTATCCAATTTTTCCAGACCCCTTTGTATACAGGGGAAAGGCAAACAGTTTATCGAGCAAACAAATCAGCAAATATTTCAGAGCCCTTGTTAGTGAGTTGTGGAACTTTTCCAGTAAAATTCTGCCGTTTCTTTATAGATCCAACGAAAGGACGCGAAAATGGAAATCTATGTATTTTGTGCCTCTGAAATAGTGTTGCCTAAGGGTGGCTCAAAAAATGTTCAAAAAGTCTTATTTTTCGCTGAAATATGAATATTTTGGGAGTGGCAACTCTTGCGTTACATCTTTTTTCATTTCCTATATACTTTAATGTTATCTCTTCAATCGAGTTTGTTTCGTGATATGCTACTTAAATTAGGCATTGCTTGTTTGTTCGTCTGTCCGCCGATGTGCAATTTGTTTCAGTGGGACATGGGTGGATATTCAATGCATTGGAATTTGGCAGCAAAGCTATTCTTTTAAATATAATTTGAACAATTAACATCTATATTTAATTTAATTGGTAGTAGCTATACAAATGACCAACCACTAAGCCCCGTTTTTGAAGGTCTGCCCACCTTCAAAGAAGGATCACCATTTAATGCAAAGGTTGGTCACCGATAGTTGAAAGTTCTGTGTTATTGGTTTCGTTGGTTAGATCAATCGTTTCTCGCGTGTTTTCAATTTTTCTATTGTGTTTGGGCTAAAATTAAATCAAGATGCCATCAAATATGGATATTGATGGAAATGATAGTGTTTGAGAAAATATTTCAAACAATATTCTGGGTTCGGAATCAATTTCGTCACACTTCAGCGTCTCTACCAACGGATTTTTTCCCCCAGCACGATTTCATTTCAAGCTCTCACTGGAGGTCTTACCATAGAAGTGTATCAAGTGTCCGAGTGATCAATCAACTAAAATGATAGTGTACAACAATTGCACATCTAATTTCCTTAGTCAGTTGAAAGGCAACCATGGAAGCAATAGCAATAGTGAGTACAAAGAATATGTAAAACGAAAAACAGAGGGGAAGCGAAAAAGGATACTACGGCTAGTTTCAACAAATAATAAACAAGCTAGGTAAACAGAACTACGCTCATGTCCGAAGGATTTTGTACCTACCCTACGATATGCAAACATATAGAAGGATTCAATTGTTGAAAAACTTTAATGACATGAACAACAAATATATTTCTGCTTCAAAAGAGAAACCAGTGTTACTCCATTTCAACTGGCCAACATTTTGTTGCAATATTGCCAAAATCATTGACTAAGACGAATCTTAAATGCCTTTTTGTTATATTATACGTTTGGAAAAAATACAATCAAAAGTTAAGTGTCTGGTTCGATGGAAAGCCCATGTAGTAGAACAAATATATATGATTAATGTAGTCAGGAAAAATCCAAACGAAAATAACTTCTATACATTCTATTAAAATTTATAGAATATAAGAACTTTTTTAAAGGACTACTTAGTTATCTGCTTTCATTCAATTTAATCATACTAGTACAGTTTTACTGGCGATTATTAGCGAATATCAACGATTTTCAACCTTTAAGTTATTTATTATTGGATCTACCTCCATAATTTTTGCACTCATCATTTAACGCTGCTCATCTTCAGCTATTCATTAAGAAATTCAATCAAGTGATAATAGCATGTCCCTTAAATGATGGTTCGGGAAATACAGCACAAATTCTCAAAAATATTCATTATACATATATTTCCTGCAACTTTCATGCTAATCCTAGCAAACTCGTAGTGTCTGAGTCGATCGGAAGTGCATATAGTCCCTGTATAGTTGCTGTTGTAATACAGAAAAATTTAAACCCCCATAACTTTGTTAAATACTATTCAATTTCTCTGAAATATTCAGTAATGATTAAGCTGATAAATTGGCATTTTTTTCTATACCTCCGTCCCCTAGCACTCTCTCCATCACTCTTTCATCGTCGCGCAACACTCGTGCGATCTGCATTTCAAACGTCATCGATTCCTTCGTGTGCCTGAAGGCAGTGCTTAAGCATCGGTATAAGGGGGTACACAAAATGCTTTGAAATACTTCTTTCTTTCTAGTCTAGTTCGATTCGTGAACAGTTCTCAGAGATGAAAAAACAAAAAATATTATAATACCACGCAGTAAAAAAAAACTCTGAGTTTATAAAAAGTAGCTGTCTTTAAGTATTTCGATGTTAGCGACTAAAATGCCCTAAGATACTTCATTTCAATCCTCTGGACTTATCATTAATTTAAATTTACTCGTATTAGGCCTTCCTTAAGTCTTTTCTTAAAAACCAATAATGAGTTTGCGTTTTTCACTGTTTCTGGAAGATTGTTGCATACACGCAGAGCATCATTCGTTGTATCGTTCTTTGGTCGATTAGTTCTGGCGTAAGGTATTACAAAATCGTTCGTATTTCTTGAATCATATGGATTTATTTGTGATACCTCTATAAAGGGGGTTTTGTTCCAAGTCACTGGAATTTAGATATTTGAAGATAAACTTAGCTTTCTCCACAGTAATGATTTGACTGAAGGTGAATGCATTGGTCCGTTGATACACTAGTCTTGTTGGAGTGAGAATTGGAAAGTTTAGAATATTTTTATAGGCTTAAGCTAGCATCCTGGATATAATATTAAAGTTTTGCTTTGACGATTGACTCCAAATGACCACCGCATAATGTGGCTTTGTCAGTACAAATGCATTTAATATAAGTTTCTTTATATGCATTGGAAAATCTCCATATCTTCTCAACATTCCTATCCTTGGTGCTAGTTGTCTCCTGAAATTATTTATGTGTGGCAACCATGTCAAACGATGATCTATGGGAAGACCGCGATATTTAATTTCAAGCGCTCTTTGCAATTTTTCGCCGTTAATTTTTAGGTCAACTTCTATGGCTTCATTATTCTTCTGTTTGAAAAAAATGTATTTTGTCTTTGTAGTATTCAATGCTAGCTTATTTTCAATAAGCCATGAACCATATCTATCTAGATCGTTGACGATTTTCTCCATGGCAACTTCATCATGTCCTGAATAAAGAAGTACAGTATCATCAGCATATAATGTGTGGTGACCTTTCAGTTCCCATATATTCAAATTATTAGTATATAGCAAAAACAAGGTTGGACCAAGTATGAATCCTTGAGGAACCCCCGATTTCATTGGTGCTAGATTGCTCTAGATATTATTAACTGATGTTCTTTGGAATCTTCCTTTCAAAGAAATTTTAAAAAGTTGTTTCCGGTTGCCTTGAATAGCATACGATTCAAGTTTTTGGAGTAACAGCTCATGATCAACCGTATCAAAAGCCTTCTTCAGGTCCACAAAAATCGCAATAACATTATCTCTTTTATCAAGACTTGCATTGATGTAACGTGAGACAAAAAGTAACGCATCGAAAGTACTCTTGTTCTTTTGAAAGCCAAACTGCTTCGGATTTATGATAGAATTGTCCATTAAGAAAGATTTTAAACGATTATCTACAAGTTTTTCGAATATTTTACTAAAAGCTGTCAAAAGTGCAACAGGGTGGTAATTATTCGGATCCAGATGAGCTTCTCCTTTGAATATTGGAATTTGTTTTGCTAGTTTCTCTCCGTCCGAAAATGTTTCATTTCTAAAATGCTCGTTTATAAAATTTCCCAGTGGTTCAGCTACCTCCTCTTTGACTAGAATAATTTGATGTGTGGTGATGTTGTCAATATCTGGTGCTGCATTATTTTCCAAGTCTTCGATTGTATTTAATGCTTCTCTTTTAGTCGTTTGATGAATATGAAAGATGGACTTAGGTGGGCTACTTGTGATATTGAAATAGCTAGTTGACCTGTGACCAAGCTCCTTGGTCATTTTTTCACCAATTGTCAAAAAAGTGGCTTAGTGAGTTTGCTGCTCCACTTGGACGTGCTGCATTATTAGAGTCCATGCCAAAAAAATCAGCATTTGATGACAAGATCCAGGGTGATGAATTATCTTTTACTTCATTTATTATTTTCCATATTTCGTGCGAGTTGGCCGCCGCTGTTTCCAATCTTCTGGAGTAACATGAAAATCTAGCTTCTTTTATGACACGTTTTGATTCTTCAAGGCTTGGTTATACAGATATTTAAGTGCGTGATCTTCAGCGTTCTTTTTGTATTTTTATAAGCCTTCCTTTTGTTAACACTAGCCTCAATAACTTTCTTTGTTATCCATGTATGTTGTCGCCATCTGATCTTTTTCTCAATGGTAGGATCATGCTTGGATTCTAATCATATTTTTGAGCTTCATAAGGTTTTCAGCTTTTCGGTTTGTTAGCAACTGCTGAAATTTCGATTTGAAAAGATCCTTGCCTAACACCTGAATGTTTTGTTAGTACGTTAACCATGGACGACAATGTTTCGATCACGATAATCTAACTCCGGCATATTGAATTCAATTAAATTTGAGAGTGCCCTTACGATTTTATTCAAGAAAGTGAAAATTAATAAATTATACTATCATTAATAAAGTTGAGTGGGTTTCGCCATCAGATGTATTTGATGTTGTTGTGCTCATGATTTTTTTTTCTGATTTTTCGGTTGACAATTTTCCAATCGGGTAGGGGGTACGCTTAAATTTCGTGCATTTACCCTTATCCTGCCCTCTTGGATACTGGTTAAGTAGTTTTAAGATCTGTTTTGAAAAGATTCCATTAAGACCTTTCATATGACATCCCACTTGATCACCTTTGATGAAAACATTTTTTTTTTGAGGTTTACTTTTCTCAAAACTTTTTGAATTTATAGATATAACTTAAAACCTTCCACAAGTTCTCATGGCTGTAGCTTCTATAGTTTCGGAGAAAAACTGCTGTGATATATAGATGGATGGACGGACACAGGTACCAATACATATAAAATTACGCAAGATCAATTTGATGATATCTTTTTCAAATATTTTATCCATTCTATGATTTTATTAAGCTGTCGATGACCCATACTTTTGTCAGATTTGGGTAAATCTGAACAACTTTGAAAAGCCGATGAACACTTGGGCGTTGCATATTTGTTGCAATTTTTACGAAAAACAAATGATAGATGAAAACTCAATTGAAGAAAGTGAATTATGTTTGCACAGCATTAGATTTTTGGTTGAGTAAGAAGAAAATATTTTTAACTGGTTTCATTTTCACATAATATTTTTGAATAAGGAAAAGGTCTTCCCTTGAATTTTGCGTGTTTTTTATTTAATCAGAATAGATTTTCGACCATGATCTTCCGGTTTTCTTCAGCGACTAAATAATTTCATTTGTATATTCTTCTTATATAATAACTATTTTAAGGGTAAGGGTATTTATTTAACAGATAATTAACAGGTATTGGAGAAATAAGGTAATCAGAAAATTTCTTTATTAACCGGTTTTAGAAAATTACGGGGTACAAAGTGTAAATACTTAATAATTTTGCCATTTACAATATTTCAATGATCTTGTGAAGTAATTAGATTATCTTGAATAGCCACGGTCGTCATCCTGATTCATGGAAATACTTGGATACATAGAAGAGTGGCTATCACAATAGGAAAGCTCTCGATCATGGAAGATCAAAACGAGACGTTACACCCAGCTCGCGAAATTATGCATGACTGAAAATTACATCACTTTTAGAATAAAATTTTACAAAACAACACGAGGAGTAGCCATGGGTTACCCGCTCTCGCCATGTTTTAGTGAAATATTCATGACCCGGCTGGAAGAAGCACTACGGAAAAAAGGAAAATTACCTAAATTCTGGATAAGATACGTAGATGGTGTCTTTGCGTACCTAAAGAAGGTCCGATGGAAGAAGTATTGGCGGAGTTAAACAAAACGCACAAAAACATAATATTTACAATAGAGGAAGAGGAAAACGGATAGCTACCTTTCTTGGACGACAGATGACAGAAAACAAGTTAAATTTCGAAATATTCCGAAAACCAACTCACACGGAGCGAACGATTCCAAGCTCATCAAACCATGCGCATAAAATAAAAATGTCACCATTTAGAGCAATGGTCCACCGCATGCTTGACTTACCACTGAGAGCTGAAGCTAAAGGAAAAGAAATGAAGCAAATCTTAGAAACAGCAAAATTAAACGGTTTTAAGCGCTCAACGATACTAACAAGCGCAAAAAAGATCGAAAAACAAGATAAAGGCAGCAGCGTTCAAAACGGACAAATCTCAATATGGGGAAGATATTCTGGAAAGCAATTACATGATGGCATCACAAACCAAATAAAAAGGAGGATGAACAAATTTGAACCTGTAAAACTGATAGAAATAAGTGGCAGGAATCAACTTAAAAATATTCTCGAATCAACAAAGGACAAACGCTAACAACAGGAGAAATCAGGCATTTACCGTATCAAATGTTCAAAATGCAAAAAAGTATACATAGGGCAAACGAGGAGACGCATAAGTGCACGAACAAAAGAGCACATTGGAGAAGCATCGGCAGCAAAAAAGAAAGGTAAGAACTCAAACTTCAAATCAACAGTAGCGGAGCACATTGTGGTAAAAGGACATGAGATAACGACCGAAGACGTAAACCTAATCAAAGAACCAAGAGACATGCGAGAGTTGGATCCTATGGAGAGCCTGGCCATATATCGAGAAAAAAACACTTGGCTATACAAGATAATCTAATTTATTTATTTACACTATTTTACAGATCCGTGAACCCAATTACAAAATAGGTAATGAAATATAATATAATACATGCAAATAAACAGTAATATTAAGAAAAAAAGAACAAGAATATGAAATACTAATAAACTATTGGAAGCTAAGCAGAATATTATGCAATATGCTTTTAAAAGCGTTTAAGGAATATGGCAGAGGACCCAGCTGGAGCTCATTGTAACGAGGTGATACGCGTACTAAAAATGAATAAAAATATATATCGGTACGAGCAAAGGGCACAAAGAATATGTCAGTTGAACGCGTTCTTGAGGTGTGATGTATATAAAGCCTTTCACGAAGGTTGGATGAAAGAATACCGTGATATAATTTAAATAAGCAGCACAGGTCTAAGAATTCTCTTCTTTTTTTGAGTGATGGAATGTTTAGGATCTGAAAGCGCTCAACGTAGGAGCTGTAAGTGAGGTTATACTTGTAGAATAGAGATCGTGTGAATTTACGCTGTACAGTTTCAACAGCATCAGATAGATTGGTATAGTGAGGAGACCATACTTGGGAGGCATACTCAAGGATTCACCGGGCTAGAAGTGCGAATAGATGGACGCTGGTTGAAATGCTCAAAGACTTGCAAGAGGATCGTAAAATAAAACCAGCGACACGTGAAGCTCTAGTGGTTATGCATGAATCGTGGATGTTAAATTTCAACCCTGGGTCAAATACTACTCCCAAATCTTAAATTTGTACACAAGTGCGAGCACCGATCCATCAATCTGGTATTCATATAAAACTGGATGAATTTTGTTGGTGAATCTCATGTGACAACATTTAGAAATGTTAAGAGGAAGTAAATTACCATGACACCAATTTTGGAGATTGTCAAGATCATTTTGGAGATATAAGCAGTCTTTGTTGGAGTTAATGGGGCGATGAATTTTTAAATCATCAGCGTAAAGAAGACAATTAGAGGACAGGCATTGGGGAAGATCATTAATGAAAATGTTGCATAGCAAAGGGCCTAAAATTGATCCTTGAGGAACACCAGATCTTGGGCTAAACGAGTCCCACGAAAAAAAATTATTCCATATAACGGTGCAGGAGGGATTGGATAAGAAGGATAAGATCCAAGAGAGGATATAGTCGGAAACGCGGAACGATTGGAGTTTGTTAGCCAAAAGGCCATGATCAACACTGTCAAAGGCTTTAGCAAAATCGGTGTATATGACATCGACTTGTTGACTCTTGTCTAACAAATTAGTTACTGTCGAACGACCTTTAATGAAGCCATGTTGTTCATTTGCAAACAGGATACTGATATCATTGTACCTTCTGTTATGCACAATTCTCTCAAGGAGCTTGCCAAAACAAGACAGCAAAGAAATCGGACGATAGTTCGAGATTTCACTTCGATCTCCGGACTTATGGATCCGAAAGATGTTAGCATGCTTCCAGACGTTGGGGAAGCAGGAAGAAGAAAGGCTAATATTGAAAATAATTGATAGTGGGGTAGATAATTAAGAAGATAATGACTTTACGAACAGATTCGGTATTCCATCAGGACCCGGACCACCATTAATGTCAAAGGTAAGCAGTACATTTTCAATTTTCAATGGAGATGTCGCGATAGAATGCTCAATAGGGGAAGGAGAAGGACACGATGAGTATATAGTGGGGTTCGAAACCTTAAATGTGGAGGAAAAATTGAGCGAAAAGGTCACAGACAGCTTGCCCATCAGAAGCTTGGCAGTTACGCCATGAGAAGATATTAGGAATATGGGATGTTGTTTTCAGAGAATGTATGTATGTCCAAAAGGGCTTAGGACTTTTAGATTGCAGTGATATTTCAATCATATAATTATAAGTTCGCATTGCGTTCTTAACCGCTTTTTTGGCTTCTTTATGAAGCAGTCGGTAGTTGGTGAGGTCAGTGTTAGAGTTGGAATAATGAAGTTTTTTACGCACCGGGTCCTTCAAATAAAGAGCGTCTGAGACTTCAGTGGAAAACAACTGGGGCTCTTCTTCCGAGGTGATCGGCAGATAGGTACATGGTTTGCAATTATGCTCCTGAGATTCTCATAGAAAGTTGATAGCGCTGAATTGACATCGAGCTTCTGTAGCATTGAGTTCCAGTCAATATTATCTAGCTCAAGCTGAATGGCTGCATAGTTGGCTTTGCGGAAATTAAATCTTTGGGAACAAGGAGTGCGTTTGGACTGAGGTGCAAGAAAAAATAAACGAACCTCAAGCGGAGGATGATGAAGATCAGATTTTACATATTCGGAGGGGGATTTTGTGGTTGAGGTGATAGAGGCAGGATTGGTAGTTAGGATGAAATCGAGAAATTGATTGCTTGCGTTTGGGATCATATTTAATTGCGATAGGAGCAAAGCGATAAAAAAGAAGAAAACAGGATAGAGAGATCATTGAAGGATGAGAGGGTATGAAAGCTTGAGTCCCACCTTAGGCAAGGCATGTTAAAGTCACCACAGATTAAAATAGTGTATAGAGGGTTGATGCTACAGAAATACGAAGGTAATTCAGAGAAAAAACGGTTGTAAATGCGGGGATATACATGCAAAGTAATACTAAACTCACAGCGTGAGAAATATTGATTTAGACAGTGATGCATTCTACTGGAAGAGACGGTGAAAAGTTAGAGCAGAGTTTGCTGTCTAGGGCTTTATGAGTAGCAATAAGTACACCACCACCGTCAGACTTACCTGAAACCAAATGATCTCTATCAGTTCGGTAGACATCCTATAGTGGCAAAATTTTACTGCTGGCGATATCAAGAGTTAGCCAGGTTTCTGTAAAACAAATGAAATCATCGCCGGAAATAGAAGAGGCAATTTTAATAGCTTCCAGCTTGGTTCGCATGCCACGTACATTTTGATAATAAAGATTGAAGCTACGAGAAATGTTTTGAATATCAAAATTTAAATTAATATTTGAAGAAGTTGTAGGGTAACCAGTTGTTAAAGTCTCTCCTTCTTTTGGTTGCCTCGAACGATTTAATGAGTGTTCCAGGAGGCCAGTATTCTGGTTGAAGAACTATGCTGCAGTTTGACGGCACAGTAAGCTTAAAGGAAGCTATAACTCTTCCCTAAATGTTGTCTTTTGTCAGTTTGTGGCAGCTGATGGTCTTTACTGAAGGTCGTTGAGACGTAAACACAGATGTCATTCGTGGATGTCTCATAAGCCAGACGAGATATAAATATTTGCTTCGGCGGCGCCACGACATGAAGAGATGGAACTTTCTGTGGTGCTGGCAGATTTAGAGCGGAATTAGAAACATCAGCTATTGGCGTTGGTTGAATATCCGTTACAAGAGTGTTGGGTGAAGTGGGCCGATTTTTCGATATAGCACCTCGACGAGAAAATGAGGGCCCAGGAGATGATTCAAATGCAACCTCTGAATCATTGCTGGTCAACAGTTTAGCGCTGTTTCTTGTTGCAAGTTTAGCTTGCGGTTTACTTCTCGTTATAAGCTCATGATGACATTAATTCTAACAAAAGAATAATCTTTATATATGAAGCTTAAATCCATTGCATTAATCTGCCATATTAGATAAATTAGTTATTCGGGGTAATTCAGAATATCTGTGTTCGGCGGGCGAGGTATTTTGGTACCATTCAATAGATGACGATAGCTAAATTGGGTACTTCACAAGAGCATTGAGATATTGTAAATTGCATACTCATTAAGTATTTACACTTTGTACCTCGTAACTTTCTAATACCGGTTAGTAAAGAAATTTTCTAATTACCTTATTTCTCCAATACATGTTAATTACCTGTTAAATAAACACCCTTACTTTTAATATTGTTATTATATAAGTAGAATTTACAAATGAAACTATTTAGTCTCTGAAGAAGACCGAACGATCACGGTCGAAAATCGATTCTGATAAAGTAAAAAACACGCAAAATTCAAAGGAAGACCTTTTACTAAAGAAGAAAAGTTTTATTGGTGTTGCAGCGCGCTGAATTTTAGATGACTTACACGGACTATCCATTGTATTAGCGTGTCAAAGATTTCAAGATGTACATAATTTTGATCAGATATCTGAAGTCGTACAGAATTTGAAATTGATGTAAATTAAATAGTTGCCTCAGTAACAGACAACGGGAGTTATTTTGTGAAGGCGTTTAAATTGTTTGACGTGAAATCATTAAGTATTGTTCCTGCTGATTTTGTTCAAATGCCTTAAGAAATTTTCAATGCTGAATCTGATAGTGAAAACGAAGAAATGCAGCATGGTTCAATCAAAGATCCTTGTCCATCCCTAAATACAGATAACTTTTTTTTAGCTTCCTGCATATTTATGATGATTTGCACATACGTTGAACCTATGCGCAACGCCAAACGCGAACAAAATTTTAACCGAATAAGTACTCCTTTCGCATATTCATGCGAAAATAATAAAAAAATGTAACAGCGAGTCGACAAGATCTCTAGAATTTATTTAACATATCGGAGCATACCCTGGGTCGTACAGGTGAAACCAAATATAATAGTTTGTTTCATACACTTAAACAAATTTTAAGCATTAAAGAGAAGAACGTATTGTTACATTGATCATTAAATTTTAAAAACATTGAATGACAGGGAATTTGACTTCTTGCAAGAAACTATAACCTGTTCTGCGCTAACAGCAGAAGCATTGGATATTATGCAAACCAAATCTAATGCATATTATGGTATAACTTTACCTAGCCTCTTGGCATTAAGAAAAAAATTTAAGAATATGATATGTTTTCCTATTGCAAACCATTAATTGAAACGTATCTTCAAAGTGGTGAAAGAATATTTGATAAGATCTTTGATCTGGAGAAACCTGGAGCGGAGAATTCAGCTAACGCTGCTTTATTTTATCTGCATTTTAAGAAAAAGTGATTGACTTGTTTAGAATCAGAAAGTCAGACAAAAGTATTGAAAATTTTTTAAATGAGCATATCAAAAGAAATACTTGAACGTGAAACGTTCATTGCAACGAAAAAGATAGGTATAGAAAAACTTTACTTTGACTTCGATCCTGATTTTGATTCTGGCGATTTCCGAAAGGACAGCCGGTTTTCCTCCGGTGCTCCTTTACCAAAAGCTAAACTGCTGATGTTGCATGTCTTTGCACAGTCGAATCAGGACCCGAAACTCTTGAATAGGTATTCAGAAACAAAGAATGTTTTTATTAAGTACAACACAGCTTTGCCGTCATCAGCAGCTGTTAAGTGCCTGTTTTCTTTTGCTACCACGACAAATATGCCAAAGAGCCATAAATTTCCAACAATATGTTCAACCAAGTGCAAGTAGCAGCAGAGTGAACACGCCAGAAGGGTATTGTAAAATAATCCGAAACTCAAACGACGTCTTCTGAATATCAAAACCTTTCTCATACATATATTCCATGAATCGAAAACAAATGTATTGTTATTATGTACTTTGAATTCGTTTTTAGTGTTTTTATAGAAGATACTCTCCGCAATAAGTAAATTTTTCCCCTTAAAAGTCCCCGTGGCCAGCATCAACCGGAAAGCAAATTTTTCGAGCGCATCCAAAGCAAGTTCTACTTATATGTAATTTCATTGACCACCATTTTGAATTCACTCACTAAAAACCTTCTGCAGACATCTATAAGCTCCAATGTTCTGGAGCTGTGTGGAAGATTAAAGAGGTTCTTGAAATATGATGCCCGTCTTTCCTTAATCTTGGTTTCATTAGACGATGACACCACGGCAGAGCGTAGTTTTCGGCTGATAACCACGTTTCAGGCTTTTCACTACTTTCGTATGCTTGTCTCAGTCGTTGCTCACTAGACTTACTCGTACATCTATACTCCTCAATTTGCCGTCATATTGTAGTATTTTTTTTTAATTCTAATTATCTTATTTGCTATTCTTCTGAGATGTTCATGATGTTGTCTTTTCGTCCTGGTTTTTCTACCTAGGTATTCTTTGTATGCCTGATTCATCATCGAACCAATCATTTCTTTTGCGCCAGGGTTGACGTCCGATTGTGTGTTCTGCCGCGGTTATATTAGCCGCTTTCACTTCCACCCAGAGCTCGTTACTTGTTTTCAGCGATTTGTCTGATAAAATGGGAGCCCACTGTTTGTCGAAGGTCTCCGTGAAATGTTTTGCCACAGGCGCCGTTTGGAGCTTTTGATGTCAAATTTTTGTAGCGGACTGGTCTTATATGAATATGCCTTTGTTATACGACATCGATAGGTTTATTTCATCAAATAATGATTTGAGTTACAGCTGGCTCCTCGGTATGTACGGACTTCAAGTACTCGTATGCTCGAGGCCCAACGTTGTGTGTGGCCGCCCGGTGAAACCCAGATCATTTCATGATTGGGTCAATGGAGGAAGCAAGTTGAACCTGTGACTAGATTTCTGCTACATGTGAAATCAATCATGCGCTGGCCTTTGACATTTATTTCATCGTGGAGACTATATCCCGCAGTCGTTCCCCGATGAGATATCTCATTGTCAACCTTAGCGTTGATATCACCCAGAATTATTTTTGTGTCGTTTGTAGACAATAAGTCGACTAGTCTTTCCATGTGATTGTAGACCGTTTCCTTCGTGTTTTCGTCCTTTTCCTCAGTCGGGGCGTGAACATTAATCAGCCAGATTATGAAGAATTTCGCTTTTATACGGGTCGCACACAACCATTCATTAACTGCCTTAAAACGATGACGTGCGATTTGAACTGGTAAAATTTACCAGTTTATAAGTTGAGTAGGCGAGAGCATACTCTTTTTGGAAGGATTTTGTCGTCAACCCATGAAATGTTGACATTTACGTTAAAAAAATTATAAATACTTTTATACATATTAAAAGAAAAGTTTGAAGGAAATCATAAATATAAGTTGCCAACATTTTATTGCAGTACGACAAACATCATTACGGGGTATCAAAGGTATATAAGTTATATATTCTTTCAAAATTTTTTAAAAAGATTCTAATAATAATGTAATATTTGTTTGGATCAAAAGCCCATAAAGTAAGAAAACACCGCATTGTAATTGTTGTGATATATGAAATTTCAAATGATTATTGCTTCAATGAATATGGTTGAATTCTGATAAAATTTACAGACAAGGACAATCTCGTATTGAACCCCCGCGATACATTTTATTGAATTTAATGTACTCAAAATGCATGGCATATGATTCATAAAATAGAACAGTAAATACCGGTACAAAAGAACCAAGTGAATCTGTTTATGAAATCGTACTTTATTTCACAATTGTATCAACTATCCATGGACAAAACAAAATCAAAATGAATTGTCAGTATAAAAAATGTCGCTCCTCTTTTGATTCCTGAAGCCAGATCGAGTATGAGCCCCACAACTTCGGCCAGACACCTTTACTTACCTAGCCATTAGGCTGTGGTCGCTATCTTGTTGTAAGGGTTCATACCAGGGTGGAGAGTCCTCGCATGAAGACTCATACCATCAGATCCTTAGGCCCATCGTGGCGGTGCACGACGTGGCACCAATCCCGTCAGGGTGCCTCACCTCTTGTGTAGACGTTGAGGATAAGGCCTCACTTCTGACTACGTACGGGGGGATGAGTAAAGTAGGTAGGAAAGCGAACAATAACTTTGAGTTAAAATAAGTTGGGTAGACAAACTTACGATCATGTCATGTGTGTAGAATGATTTAATTAAAAATAAACGTTCATGACATGCACAAAAAGATTTTGTTGCTTTGAAAGAACTCCATTTTAACCAGCCAACATTCATCTTATCTATTAGATTGGAGAGGATCCAATCAAGATAGTAGTGTCTGGTCCGATGGAAAGCCCATGAAGTAGAACAAGTTAAAGTAGCAGGAGAGTGCTCCTGCCAGAAGGGTATTGTAAAACAATTAGTAAATCAAACAATATATTCTGCATATCAAAACTTGACTAATATAGAGATTCCATAAATTGTGTTCGAAGAATTATTATGGTTATTATATTTTTATATTCGGCGCCATTTTATTTCAAGTGTTTTGCCCCCTCGTTTAATTAGTCATGATAACACATTAAAATTACAAACCATTTCTTAAATTTTTATCAAAATTCCTACATATTTATAGTGGCTAGGTCCGTTGCAAACGTGTATCTCCCTAGTATCACGTGTTAATGTTGTTGTAATTGTTAAATATTCAATCGGCTATAACTTAGCTGTTAATTATTCGATTATTGTGAAATTTTCAGGACACATACAATTGCTTCCAAAAAACTTAAGTGGTAGTTTTGGGGAAATTTAAGGGTCCCATTTTGATTTTATAGGCAAAAACGCAAAATTTATAAAACGTACTATTATTAAAAAACTTGATCGAATTTCAACTTGTAAGGTATTTGTTGCCCTTGTGCTCTTAAAGTCTCTTTTTTTTCAGATTTTTCGGGTGATAGGTGGGGAGGGTGAGAAGGTAACAACATTTTCGTACATTTCTCTTCCCCTGCACCCTCAAAACAAAAATTTGTCATTTTAAGACCTGTTTTGAAAAGTCCTCATCAAGAACTTTCATTTGATACCCATATTGCCTACATGTAGAAAACACAGCACCTCCAGCTATGTGACCAGATCGCGTGTTGCTAAGAGTACAATTGATTCCCTTTTTGCTGATTTAGGGAACCTAAAAAATAAGATCGAACACGCACAATTAAAAATGCAGGAATTTTTAACCTACACTGACATTGAGCAACCAACATTCACCAACATTCTTACTTCAATGGCAGTTAGCCACCTCCGTCCTCTGACGCGTAGCATGGTGAGCCAACAGCAGCAACACCCTAGCCCAAATCTGCTAAGACTTCAATGTCAACCTCAACTGGAGCCCTTTGGTCCTCATCAGTCACGTCAACTTCTTGATGGAACCCCGGTAGAACAGCAACCTCAGCATGAAGAGTACCATCAACAGCAACAGTCCCAGATGCAGGAAGAAAAGAATTGCCAGTAATCTGGTAAACAGATACATCAGCAACCCTCCTCTCTAGAGAGTGGCACAAACGTAGCTGTATTACCTCAAACTCCTCTGGTAAGTGTAAAATCAGATAGCATCTTGCAAACTGTGTCGCCACCCCTTCAGCTGTTCATATCAAGACTTGCTTATGCAACCTCAGAGGATAATGTTAAACAATACGTTACGTCCAAACTTGGACACGTCCCGAAAATATTCCGATGCACCAGGCTAACGAAGGATAATCTTTCGGATCAAATTATTGTATCCTTCAAGCTAACGGTACTTGCAGAGCTTTCGGATATACTCAAACCTGAGTTCTGACCAAAAGAAACGCTTGTAAAAACATTCAGCAAACGACCTAGACCTCGTAGCTTTCGACCCAGCGAGCGGCCGCAACACTAGTAACTTCACTTCAAGCAATTGTATTCCGTGTTATTATCAAAATGTCCGTGGTTTAAGGACCAAGAGAAATGAATCCCGATTATCTTCAACTGTTTTTTCAGATAAAATTATATGTTTGACAGAAACGTGGCTTACGAGTGAAATCTTAGACGATAAAATTTTACCCAATCATTTTGTCTTCCGCAAAGATCGCGATCGTGAGGCAAGCGGTAAACACGATGGCGGAGGCGTTTTGGTAGGCGTTCATAAATCTCTCAGCTGTTCACTGTGCGCTGGCCTCTTAATCTCGCCTCCTGTAGAATGTGTTGCTGTGCGTGTTTGTTTTGCCCCTTACAATACTTTAGTCGTCTGTGCAGTTTATATTACATGTAACAGTCCAACCTCAGTATATGAGCAGTTCTTTTCTGAATTGTTGAACTGCATTAACATTGATCTTCCTACGTCTTATTTCCTAGTTTGCGGCGATTTCAATTTTTCGAATGTCGAATGGGATGAATCATTTTCATCAGTTCTCTCCAGTGTTTTGTCCTTTGCTCTATCTTCTTTCCTTTCTCTTTCCTCATTCTCTCAGTTCAATAGTGTTCCCAATAACAATAATAAAGTTCTTGATCTAATTTCATCCAACCTTCCTTCATCTTCATTTGGCTTAATTCCTTCTGTCACACCTTATGTGAAACCAGATCTTCACCATCCACCTCTCTCTTTTCAACTCTCTATGGGCATTAGTTCCTCTTGCAAAAAAGCACTGCCGACTCGGTGGAACTTTTTTAAGGCTAACTACTCTGAAATCGAGCAGGAAATCAATTCGAAGAACTGGTACTCACTGCTTAAGAATTTAGATGCCAATGAAGCACTCTGTAAATCCAATACCATTCTAGCTGAAATCATAGATAAGTATACGCCTAGCTACTGACTGAAAAAAGTCAGCGATGCTCCGTGGTTGAACTTTGACTTGGCATCTGCTCTTAAAGCGAAAGAGATCGCTCGGAAGAAGTTCCTGAAATCGCGCCTGCAAAGCGATTTAGGAGCATATAAGGAGTGTCGTAAACAAGCTAAAAAAATCGCTCATGTTGCTCAAAAAAGCTATATGGAGCACTTAGAAAACTCTCTAAATGCTAACCAAACCAAGCCTTTTTGGTCCTACATCTGCTCTTTCAAAAATTCTCGAGCTATGCCCGTGCATATGCGCTATCAACACCTTTCTTCCTCCTCTTAACAAGGCTCTTGTGATCTCTTTGCTAATTATTTCTCATCTTTTTTCTCTCCTTCAACTCTCATTCCCTCTTTCAATCCTCATGCATCTTTGTCTCCCTCATTTATTATTTCTAATATCTTATCCATCAATCCATTGGAAGTGGAGTTAATCATGCATAATCTTGATGCAAGCATCGGTTGTGGGCAAGATGGCATCCCGAATATTTTCGCCAAATCCTTGTCCTCTTCGCTATGTGTTCCCCTTTCCATCATCTTCAATATCAGTCTTTACAAAACCACTTTCCCCGCAGAATGGAAAAATGCTTTTATTTTTCCTATTTTTAAAGCTGGAGATATTAGTTGTGCCTCAAATTACAGACCAATATCGCTCCTCTCGTGTTTTAGTAAGATACTTGAGCGTATGGTATACAACCGAGTTTATTCTTTAGTCCTTCCTCTATTAGCTAACGAACAACATGGTTTCATCAAAGGCAGATCGACTCTGACCAACCTACTGTCGTTTAACAACACAGTTGCATCAGCTTTAGATAAGCAAAAACAGGTCGATGTTATTTATACAGATTTCTCTAAAGCTTTCGATTCTGTTGATCACAATCTCCTCCTCTTAAAGCTCAGAAGCTTTCATCTTCCAGATTATATAATACCCTGGTTTTCTTCCTACGTCTCCAATCGTTCGTGTGTTGTTACAGTCAAATCCTGCCTTTCATCTCCCTTTGAGCCGAAGTCTGGTGTTCCGCAAGGCTCAATTTTGGGCCCTCTTTTGTTTTTGCTGTTCATTAATGATCTCCCATTGACCTTATCCTCCCCTTGTCTATTATATGCTGATGATCTTAAAATATTCAGAGTAATCGAAAGTTTCGAAGACTGCGACATACTACAAAAAGATCTTTCTTCTTTAGCTCTGTGGTGCAGCTCCAACTCTCTTGATTTGAATATTTCTAAGTGTCACCAAATGACTTATACGTACAAAAAGACTCCTCTGTTATTCCGCTATTCCATTCTTTGTGAGACCTTAGAAAGTGTTTCAAGTTTTAAAGATCTGGGCATAGTGTTCGATGTTAAACTGAAATTCGAACAACACGTTATGATGGCAGTCTCAAAAGCCTCCTGCCTCGCTGGATTTATTCTTAGATCATCTAAATCCTTTCACCATGTTTCGACCTCGGTCAAACTCTTTGTTTCCTTAGTTCAAAGTATACTTGAATACTGCTCCCAAGTATGGAATCCACATAACAAATATTTGATTGATGCTGTTGAATCTGTCCAACGAAGATTCACCCGAATATTATACTACAAATTCTCTATGGTCTACAACCCATACAGTGAACGCCTAAGAACCCTAAATCCTCCATCTTTAGAGAAACGTAGGTCCTTTCTTGATGAGTGTCTTTTTTTTAAGCTCCACAACAAACTTCTTCCTGACGATCTCTGCAATCTAATATCTCCCATTAATCCGGTTCGCACAAATCGTCTCCAACTTGTTTTTAATAATATGTTTAGAAAATGTTTTTCTCCTTAGACGCAAATAAAATATTTTGTTTTTTATACATATATATATATATTTCGAGGGTAAGTTTTCCCTCTTCTTCAGTGTACTGATGGTCTAGTTACAATTGTAACCATCAGTACACTGAAGAAGAGGGAAAACTTACCCTCGAAATATATATATATATGTATAAAAAACAAAATATTTTATTTGCGTCTAAGGAGAAAAACATTTTCTAAACATATTTTTAAATAAGCGCAAAAACACCGAGACCACAAACAATTTGTTTTTAATGTTCCCTTCGCACGTACGAATGCTTACTATTTCTCACGCTTATCTAACGTCGCGCGGATATCGATCACTCTTTCGGATGGCTCCGATAGCTTTTTAAATTACTTTTTATAGAATTTTTTGCAGCTACATATATTATCGGAGCCATCCGAAAGAGTGATCGATATCCGCGCGACGTTAGATAAGCTTCAAATGTAGAGCAAATTTGTCATATAGATTTACATTAAGTTGATGTGAAAAGGGTGAAATGATCCAATTAAAAAGTTTAGCTAATACAGGTACTTACAAGAGAAATTTACCTTGAATATAACTTGCAGATACAAAAACATATTGAGTTTGCATAAGTAGAAAAATTAAAAATTAACTCCCTCACCTCTGAGCATGGTGGTCGCCATCACCGGTGTGTATCTAAGAGTGATGGCCTGAGGAGATTTAGTGCACACGTCGAAACCACCTTCTTCTAACATTTTTCTTCTCTAATAATTTTTCAGAAAAATTATTATTCAAAATATGCAACTCATTTATATGTAGCTGCAAACAATTCCATAAAAAGTAATTTAAAAAGCTATCGGAGCCATCCGAAAGAGTGATCGATATCTGCGCGACGTTAGATAAGCTTCAAATGTAGAGCAAATTTGTCGTATAGATTTACATTAAGTTGATGTGAAAAGGGTGAAATGATCCAATTAAAAAGTTTAGCTAATACCTTATAAATTATTTTTTGTGATGAAACTTTGAAGAGGGCTTCACTTTACATCTACTTACAAAATCTCATGTTTCTAGCTTATGTAGTTTGCGAGAAAAAGTGGGGTGACACACGGACGGACGGACAGACGGGCAGATAGGACGCGATTTTAGTAGGGTATTGTAAAATGATTTTAAAATACCCTAAAAATTGTATATGCTTGTTCTAATCGGCGGAAATTCACATGGCTATAGCTTCTGTAAATTTTATTGAAATTTATGGAATATAGGGATCTTTTAAAAACTATTAAATGGGTGATTTCATCTAATTTAATGATACCAATACAGTTTTACTGACGAAAATGCTAAATCCTACTATTATTAGCAAAGTTCAAAGAATTTCACACTCTAGGTTATTTGCTATTGGATGTACCTTCATAATTTTTAAGGCCTTGGGAAATAAATTTTGCAAAAACCTACTATGTTCGCATCCTGTCTGTCCGCTCGTCTGTCTATCTGTCCGACTGCTCGTCTATCTATGCATTACACGAAGTTTCTTCAGAAAGTTCAAACTTTGTGAAAAAGTCAGAAGTGGTGATCTCTTAAAAGTCTAGGTCTTGTCATAAATTTCAAAGTTTTTAAATATATCTAGCTTAACTACCGGGGCAAACTGGAGTTTTTTTTCATACAGACTGCTTCACAAGATCTTAATTTATAACTATCCAATCGCAATCATCAAAATTACACAAAGCTTTTTAAAGAACAGAAAATTTATTATGCTTTTTAATCCAGAGTTCTCGACACAATATCCTGCGACAGCAGGAGTTGCCTGGTGATTCATATTAAGGCCAACGATGTACAATATTTACACAAGTGGTATCCTCAGCATACAAATGTGTGTTCTCTTTGCCGAGAATAGTGCTTTTTACACCACCCATAAAAATCCATCATGGAAAACCTGGAGCAAGGCATAAAAAGTTAGATAAGTATTACATCTCCTGGAAAATAAAAGTTACTAAGAAAAAAACACAGGCTTGATACTTTTCGAAATGAAGAATTCAGAAATGCTTGTCTGATAGGTTTATGAGGTTTCAAGATGAACATGTTACTTAAAACGAGACTATGAAGTATCTTTGTTTCATTCTTCATAGAAAGCTTACTTTTAAAGCTGATAAATTCTCTTTACCTCTTAATCAACAGAAAGTCACTCTTAATCTTGGAAAACAAACTACTATCATCTTCTTCTTCTTCTTCGTAGCACTACAGCCTCTCTCGGGTCTTCGCTTCCTGCAAATAGCGCCTACAACTGTCTCGGTCCATTGACCGCGTCCTCCTATTTTGAAATCCGAGCAGCGATGAACTGTCTTCGTCATCTGAGTCAGACTGTAAATACAGCTGCAGCTCTGCTTTTAAATCCTATTTTACCTCCTGTTTGGTGACGTAGGAAGGTGGAGGAAAGTCTTCCGCGCCTAATAACGATGCCGCCGGAATGGAAGTTGCGTGGCAGAATAACTCTCCATACCTGTGAAGCCCTAAATTTCTCCGAAACCTGCAGAAGAGCCACGCAACGGATTGGACCTATGGCAACTACCTTGCAACAAAAAAAGGAATATGACATTGAATCCTGGAATTTCAGATCACTGAACAACACTAGCGCTGCTAAAGACCTTTTACAACAAGCCAGTCAGTATAAATTAAACATATCTGCTATCCAGGAAATGAGCTGGACTGGAAATAATATTCAAGATATGAGATCCAACACAATATTCAAAAGTAGGAAGCATACTGGAAAACAAGAAGTCTGAGTGGCTTTTATTGTGGATAGGAAGTTCAAATCACACGTTATTAATTTTAAGGAAGACAATGAACGATTGTGTGCGAGCCATATCGAATTAAAATTTTTCAAAATCTGGCTAATGTACGTACAAACCTTGACCGAAGAAAAGATGAAGGAACGAAAGAAACGTTCTATAATCACCTGGAAATAAACGACACAAAAATAATTCTGGGTGATTTCAAAGCTTAGGTTAGCAATGAGCTATCTCATGGGAAAATGACTGGAGAATATAGCCTCCACGATGAAACAAATGACAACGGCCAGCTCCTGATTGACTTTGCATGTGGGAGAGATCTAATCATACGTTCGACTTGCTTCGCACATCGGCGCATACATAAAATAACCTGGGTATCACCGGATGGCAACACACAAAACTAGATCGACCATGTTCTGATCGAACAACGTGGATGGATCATTATTTGATCAAATTAACCTATCGATGTCGTATGTCAAAGGCGTATTCGGTAAAGACCAGCCCGCTACAAAAATTCGACATCAAAAAGCTAAAAACGGTGTCTGTGATGAAAAGTTTCACGGAGACCCTCGACAATCAGCTGGCTCCCATCCTATCAGATAAATCGCTGAAATTAAGACCGTGGCAGAACGGACGATTAGACATCAACCCAGGCACAAGAAAAATGATTGGTTCGATAAAACGAGGTGTAACAACTAAGTAATTAAATGATTTTATTGCCACGCTTGTGGTAAACCTGCCACCTTGAAATTTCCTTCTCCTTCCTCGGGATCCTTTCCCTCTCCACTAATATATTTACCATCTCTCTAGATTGTTTAGTTCGCCTGCTGTGTCGTGTTGAGTAGACTTGTGTTGGTGGTGCCCGTCACGAAAATGGAGAAACGAAATCATGAGCAACGTGTCGCGATAAAATTTGACGCCAAGTTGGGCGAAACAGCTTCGGAAACGTACACTAAAATTGTAAAAGTGCATGGTGATAGTGCTCTTAGTCGTACCAAAGCTCACAATGGTTGTCTTCGTACGGCTCCCGACCGAAAAAAGCTCGCATGAGCAAGTTGAAGGTCAAAGCGATGATTATTGCCTTTTTTATAGCCGTGGAATCGTCCACAAAGAATTCGTTCCATCAGGGCAAACCGTAAATCAAGTCTACTATCGCCAAATTCTCAAAAGACTGCGAAAACGAGTCAACGCCCAGACATCGCTAGTAACTGGATCCTTCATCCCGACAACGCGCCGTGCCACACCGACCTCAGCGTTTCCCAGTTTTTGGTCTCTAAAGGGATCACCGTGTTACAACAGCCGCTTTATTTGCACGATATGGCCCCCTGTGACTTATTTTTGTTCCCAAGAACAAAATCTGTGGTCAAAGAAACTCATTTTGAGTCGATTACGGACATCCAGGCGGCCGCGACAAGGCTGTTCGTGGACATCCCAGTCGAAGCGTTCTAGAAATGCTACGAGGCATGGAAAACGCGCTGGAATCGTTGTATAGCTGCCCAAGGGACTACTTTGAAGGGATTCGCAGAATTGTAGAATAATTTTTAAATATACGTTTTTCATGGAATCAGTCTCATTACTTAATTGTCACACCTCGTAAGTGCCAGAATGCGTTTGACAAAAAGAATCAGGCGTACAAAGAATACCTAGGTGGGAACACCAGGACGAAGAGAGAACATTATGTAAATCTCAGAAGCGTAGCGAATAAGATAATTAGAATTAAGAAAAGAAAATACTACGACGACCAATTGAGAAGTATCGATACAACTCTAGAGAACAACAACGCAAGACAGGCATACAAAGTAGTGAAAAGCTTGAAATCCGGTTATCAGCCCAAAACCACGCTATGCCGTGATAACCGCGGCAACATCGTCCCTAATGAAATAGGATTAAGGAAAGATAGGCATGATATTTTAAGAACCTCCTTAATCCTCCGCTTAACTCTAGAACATCGCAGCCTATAAATATTTATTATATTGGCGCCATCAACTCTGAATGAAACTTGTTCCCCTATCAAAGCCCAAAAGAATAACAAAAGAGGTCTCATGATTGTAAAATTGTGGAAGCTGCAATGGACTGGCCACGTGAATCACATGGACAAACAACGGATGCCCAAAAAGGTTTTCGTTGGAAGAGCTGAAGTACGGAGACCAGTAGGGAAACCAAGGAAATGTTGACGAAGACAGTTCATCGCTGCTTGGATTCTGAGATTGGAGGATGCGGTCGATGGATTGAGACGTTCGGGGACGCTATTTGCAGGAAGCGAAGGCCCGAGAGGGGCCGTAGTGTTGCGAAGTAGTAGTTATGTTAGCTGTAGAATTTAAGCATATATGCAAGTTTGGTCCTTTTATTATGAAGCAGTTTTTTATAGCTCAATTTTTCCTCGACATGGAAGTTATCATTTATAGTTAAATCACATAACAAAACCTGCAAGAACAGAAATGAAAAGTCCGAATTAGGCCTGAGCTCTCGATAGTTATTACCATGTAATCTCAGGTAAACGTTGTATCGCTATATATGAGAAAAAAATTGATTGAATGTTTGATTGATAGATACATTTGTAGACTTTATGTAATACTATATCCTTCAATAATTATGTATTATGCATAAATAGTATATGATTGAGCTTTAAGGAAAGCACAAACAATCTGAACTACATGTCAGCTTTCAATATAAATTTTATCTTAGAAACTATAATTATTACTACATGAGGGGTAGAATAAACTGGTTGTTAAAAAAAGTTTCCTGCAGAACTGAAGTAACATTTCTTGGTTTACGATGTTTTTTATTCTAATGGTAAGCTCAAGGCGAAGAAAAAAGTGCAACTTAATGGTTAATTTAAAAACAATTTTGCAATAGTTCAAGGGGTTTCAAAATTGTTCCCACCACTTGGGAAATTCTCTTAACTAAGAAGAAAATCATTTACTGTACTTAACGTGAGCCAAGATTCGTTTTGGTTGAGTGATAACGTAACTAAAAATAAAAAAGTAAAAATGCTTTTAAAAACAAAAAAGACTTCAAAACGCATTAGAAAGGATGAACTAAAGCTTATGGAAAGTGATGCAAATCAGTTTCTTTGCTTTAAAAAGTGAGTAGTAGCAACTTATCAATCAATCGTCATTAAAACGGGGAAACTGATTTGACCAGATATCATAAATTTTATTTCATCCTTTTTAGTGCGTTTTGAAGTCGGTTTCCTTTGTTTCCAAAAGCGTTTTTTCTTTGATGAAAAAATATAGGAACTTGAATTACATCTTTTTAATTTAATTTGTTTTTCAAGGTCGAATCATCCTGTTAACCTGAGAGCCAAGCCTGGAGCGCTTGATGCATTACTTCTACTTTTACTATGACCGTGATGATTTCTACGATATCCTGATACATTGACTTAAATGACTTTTCAGGATCAAATCTTTGTATTTCTATACGACACTTAATCACAGGTAATCAAATATAATATCAAATATTTGATTACCTGTGATTAAGTGTCGTATAGAAATACAAAGATCTGATCCTGAAAAGTTATTTAAGTCAATGTATCAGGATATCGTAGAAATCATCACGGTCATAGTAAAAGTAGAAGTAATGCATCAAGCGCTCCACGCTTGGCTCTCAGGTTAACAGCGTGAGGGTTATGTGGATTAGCTCAGAAGCCTTCCGCGTCTAGAAGGCCCTTTTTTGGGCATAAATACTCAAATAATACCCCAAAACAAGGTTATCTAAGAAGAAAAATTACTATACACTTTTTAGGAGTTTGTATAGAAAAACAAAAAACGCAAGGAATTGCCTTTCTGGGGGTTATTCCACTGTACTTAGTTCTCATTGTGGTCTTTCAATGCTCAGAGCAAATAGACACTTTTGAATTAATTGTACCATTGTGTATTTAAAATTTAAAATTTTCTTTAGTAGAAGTTTTCAAAATCAATTTTTTTATATACCTTCAATTATATAGAAACTCCCAAGTTGTCACGTATCTCATTATTTGGCGCCAAACAATCATCAAAATCATGTAATGAGTTTCCCAAAAACCGCTTGTTCCCACAGAGCGCTTTCCACATCATATAAACCCTTTAATTAGCATTGAAAGACTACCGCCATACTTAGAAGTTCCCGAAAAAAAACCAACGGGCCGTTTCAAACGTTATTACGATTTAATGAAATCGCTAGCTACCATTGTACTCGTTCAAAAAGTGAACCTTATGGTTTCGAAGGAAATCCAAAAAGAATTCAAGACGTTCTCAAAAAAAGCAATCAATAGCAAAAACAAAAGGAAAAGCATTATTTTATTTTTCTTTGATAACTTCACTTGCATTATTTCCAGAATTTCAATATGATCTACCACCCTAAATAAATTTATTCCATCTGCAATAATGGTAGGATGACATTCTCAAGTGTCTGTTGCACATCCGGTGGATACGATGGACTATATGGTAATGATAATCAGAGAAAGAAGACCAATAGGATACTTTTGCTGTTGCACATTCATGCATGTGCCTTAAGTAACGTCGAAGAAGAAGTCTTATACGATGAAAAAGAAGTGTCGCGCCATTGAAACAAATAGATTTAAAAAATATGATAAATCGTCCGATTATGAGCGACCACTGACATACTAATTACATATTAGTATGCTTATAATGAATTTGAGAGATCATACCTATTTCGATTTCATGGGAAAATGCAGGTTGGCTGTTGAATTCAAAAGGATTTATTTTATGTTGTATGGTTGGTGGTGAACTTTATTTGGAATGCAATATTTAGATTTGAGTGTAACTAGTGCTTCACAATTCAACATTTGATGTAGATATTGTATAGAATTTGAAGTAGTAATCATAATTTTAGCCAAAACCGGCTTCGGCATACACAAATGTAAATCAAATTCCTTATAATTTTTTCAAGATATCTACAAAATATTTCATTACAATCTTAATAAAAATTATTTGCTCGTACTAGAACTTATATGGACACCTTGAAACAATTTGAATAAATTAAAATTGGCGCATATACGATATCGTACACCTACACCTGTTCCGAGTTTCCTAGAGATCATCAAAGAAATTTCTTCGGCCATGATGTTGTGTGACCGCATGGACCATTTCAGGTGCAACAGATAACGGCGCATTCCAGCCGCATAATGGCAATCTGGTAGGTACCGTCGTACGACACTTTTAAACATTCCAGTTTAATGTTGATGTTCATGTCCACTTCATGGATGGACACGAATGGACATTACGCATAAAACCCATCATCTTCTTCACCGGGCAACAACAGCAGCAACTGCTAAATATTGCGGTGGCGGTGGTATTTACAACACTCTCAGCACAAAACCTTCATTGGCACCAGGTACATTTAATTTCATTGTAAATCGTATAATGAAATCAGAAAAAGGAAATTATATTTATATACATTTTATAGCCCTAAATATCTCCATAGCTATTCGTATATGCACGTGAACTTTATGCCAACTTTATAGTCCATAGTAAAGATCACCGTCAATTTTAATGTCGTTTTGTTTGATTCAATAAAGAAGATGGGCATTGCCTTCATTTCTTTTATTTTCTCGTTTTTAAGGCAATTAGGATGGCTTTTATTGATTTTCATAATATCAGTGTGAAATATTTTGGTATCCATTGATATTACGGACTTAAATTTCTTATTTTTCATGATGGAAGAAAGCAATTTGTATAAACGAAATAGGTCCGTTTCGTATGACCTCAGAATATTATTTAAGGAAATTGAATTGGTTAACGCTGATTAGGTCTCCAGCAATCCGTTAAATTATTAGTGTATCTACTTGAATGCTATAGTATCCGTCCATTAAAATATTCAGTACATGCTGTTATAATATTCGAAGGAAGTTAGCGATTATAGCTCTACATTGAAAATCCATATGGGTAGCTATCATTTAGCTCGTGATAGTGATTAGGTTAGTTGAAACATATTTAAATAAATCAAAATATAGTTTTGCAGCATATATTATTCATTATTTGTTCTAATCCTAAGAATAATGGGGGCAACGTTTAAAAATACTGCCTTTGATAATATCCATCCAATATTTTCTTAATTTGCTTAGCTTTTATCGTATTAATCTTGTTTCCTGCTCTTTTCGTTTTCAGAAGTATCAGTGCAAATTTTAGACTTACTATTTATTCAATCTCTTTTAGATTTCCTCCGGAGATATTTTGTTCCGAGTCATATTACATTATTGCCGATGTCAATACAAGAGATATACTAAAATAAATTGGTTGATCAGGGCTTTGGCGAAGTTTGCTTACTAATAATGCAGCTGTGATGTCTTGAATGTGGGTTCCGAGTTTTCGGTACAGCAAGAATCTTTTGTAAATTCGCCTGTTGACCACCCACCTTCATTGTCATCACATATTGAGCATAATGAGCCATGCGTTCCCATTGGTCAAACGATGTAAGCGTATCTCCGATTATAGTTTCAGCGGTAAGCTCTAGAATTTCGCTGAAGAGATTACTCCGCTACTTATTCCATCTCTTAACGGCAAAAATATATGTGGCAGAGTACCTCTCCTGTGTAAAACACGCAGTCGGAAGACGGTGAATAACCAGCATTGTGAAAGTAGCACTACAAATATCCATAGCTTCTCAAGAGCTAGGCAAGATTGGAATTAGTATTTATATGCCTTCGATAGAGCCATGACCAATGCTAATGCATACCTTGTTGAAGTTGCGCATGCTCATCTGTACGTCCAGTTCCCACAACTGCAACATCATCTGCATAACCAATCAATTACGACTCATTCGGCAGCTCAAGTCTCAGTATCCTGTTGTACGAGGTATTCCACCGGTCTGGACTGATGGAACTTTCGGCTGCACTTAACGTAACTACCATCCTTCGCCAATCTTCCTTCGTTCCATAGAGCGAGCCCCAATCCGTCGGATATTCCTTCAGAATCCGCATCAGATATTCTGAAACTTAGAAAGGCTTCTCCAAGTTTTCCGGAATATCTGTCTACTTAATTTCCGATATCGCTTTTGCCCATCACTTCGATATCGCATTAACAGTGGAGCGCACTACTATACAGTCACATTGCTGGGGAGTTAGGTCTTCAGCAGCATGGCTCGCATCAGGGAGTCTTCCCATGATCAGCCATGTCAACCATACGAAATCCAGTACACTGGTGGCTCTTTTTGTGGCAGAGAGGAGAATGCCATTTATGCATAAAGTATGCGACTCCCATGCTCGCAAGAAGGTGACTGGACCCACTAAACACCTCTCCTGTCAACCTGAGAACCCAGCCAGTATCCGTTTGACACATTACTTCGGGCCAGGTCTCGTTTTGTTACGCCGTGGGGCGCCTTCAAGCTGGGGGATCCCTTTCCTAGCGAGAAGGGAGAGGGGAAGATGAAGTGCCAGACAAGTGATCCCCCAGCCCCAACGCCCCCAGATGATGTGAGTCCCTTTTTATCTTTTAGGACTGCCCGAGCATAATGTGCCACCTGGTTCCATTTGTCAACCGATTTGAGCATCACCATGACTTTATTATCCGGGGTGAACTCTCCCGTCTCCTGCAGACGTTCCTTCACAGCCTGACCCATTTTTTGCACGCAGAAAATGTGTGGCAGGCATTGTCTTCCTCTCCTGAGTGACTTACCAATCTTGTGCAGGTAAAACTGAAAACACCCATGCCCGCTCAAAAGCTGGGTCAGATAGAAGTCAATCTTACCATGCCTGCGATTTAGCCACGGTCTCACATCCGGGATGAGGCGCGCTGTCCACCTTTCCTGTGTGCAATTTACCCAAGACTGCTGCCAATCGTTGAGCGAGCGTTGTCTCTCCTCGCGGACAACCATCTCCCTCGCATCCTCGTTTCGGCGCAGGTAAATAGCGCGGCGCTCCCTAGCAAAGCGGGCGACACGTATCACGCCTGCTATAACTCTCACCGCCGAGTCAGAGACTGTTGGATACGAAGATGCAATTCTCAGTGCTCCTCTTCTCTGTACCTGTGCCAAACGTTTTCGGCATACCTCCTTGCTGAAAGCGTCGCCCTATACCTCTGCTCCGTACAGTAGTACTGACCCTACAGCACTCATCAAGAGGCGTCTTCTTGATGGGCTGGGTCCCCCTACGTTGGCCATAAGTCGACTCAGAGCCTATACTCCTGAAGCAGCCTTCTCAGCCGTTGCCCTGATTTGCCCGAAGAAAGTCATCTTTGAGTCGATCAGTAGCCCCAAGTACTTCACCGATAGCTTCGGTTCGATTCATAAGTCGCTAATACTGATCATCCTTACTCTAGGGATTCTCTTTTTTGTCAAGATGACCACTTCGGTTTTCTCCAGTGCTAAACTGAACCCGCGAGCAGTCATCCAGTCCCTCACTCGGCACATTAGCATACCTAGCCTAAGTTGTGCCTGTTAAACGGTGCATCCAGTGACCAGAGCCGCAACATCATCCGCATAGCCGACCAAGCGCAACTCACCTGGCATCTCGGGTCTCAGTAGCCCGTCGTAACATACGTTCCACAGGTCCGGATCAAAGATAGATCCTTGGGCAACACCTGATGTAATTTCCATCCTTGTTGGCCCTGTGTCGTATCGTAGAGCAGGCTTCGGTCCTTTTGGTAGTCCCTCAAAAGCCGAATTAGGTATTCTGGAACTTGAAAAGAGTTTTCCAGCGTATCCAGAATATCCACCCATCTCGCGGAATTGAAAGCGTTCCTGACGTCGAGTGTCGCCAACAGCACGATCCGTCGCTTGGTGCGACTATATGCCTCTGCCTTTTGGACCGCGCTCACCACCTCTGCAATCGCATCAATGGTATAGCGTCCTGCTCTAAAGCCGTACTGTCGAAGAGATAGGTCGCTAATAGCACGAATCCCTTGATGAGTTTCTCTAGCACTTTCCCAGCCGTGTCTAGCATGCATAACGGGCGGCATGCTTCTAAGCAAAAAATGTTTGCACTCTGAATGGACATTAACTACAGCATGAAAGTGTTTTTTGTATGGTATGCATTTTCATTTATGTTTCATTGACTTCAACTATCGGCATACGAAAAGTATTATTGTATAGAATGCAATTTTCTTTTAATGGACATTGACTTCGACTATTGCAAGCATTTTTAGTCATCAAATATTTTGTATTTAAGTTCATGTGTAAATAATAATTAATTCGTTTCCTTCGTACGCCAGCAAAGTGAACGCGTTGTTTTTTATCGGAGTTAGTTTTGTACTAAGTAAAAGTAATTATCAACAACGGCTGGTGTGGCCGTTCTTGAGTACAATTACAATTCACATTTGGTCCGTCGAGCAATTGACTCCGAATTTTATCAACAGCGGCTGGTGTGGCTGTTCTTGATAATTCGGTATGTCGTGGATCCAGCTTGTGCGAGGACTGCCAACAAACGCTGAAGTGGCTTATTCTTGGTATTAGTCCTGAAGATTATTTTACGTCATCAAGCACATGATGCACACTGCGGTTATCAGTTTAGAACAAAAAAACTTCGCTGAAGCGTTGCAAAACTTAGCCAGGAACTTTAAGAAGGACTCAAGCTTGAGAAAAACGGAAGAATATTTTTTCTGCGGGTGAGTGACGTCGAAAAATTCTGGCACAAGTTCCGAGATAATAATGAAAAGCTGATGAGCGCCTTACAAGATGACCATCCATACTTTGAGCAAAAAATATTAGCTGCAACGGAAAAGTTGTATAGAAAACTGAAGGATCTACTCATTGAAGGTCAACAAGCGGCAACGCAGCATCAAAATGTGGCTTCATCACCAATGATCCAATCGGGAGATGTTCCTGCATCTACGATTACCACGACCGCAGCAAGTTATGCTGCATCTTCTGTCACAGTGCCATCAAACTGGCCGCCTTGCATTGACATCTCTACAAGCTATGGCCGTCATCATCCGAATTTACCACCTATAATGATACCCAAATTCATCGGTGACTACCAGCAGTGGAAAACATTTATTGAGCCTTACAAAAGCATTATCCACAATAATAACACTATCGGGGCTACGTAAAAAATTCAGTACCTTCTTTCGTATCTGGAGGGAGACGCAAGAAGCGCGGTCTCGCATTTACAGCTGAGTGCAGCCAACTACGAAACCGACAGATGGTAACGATCTACATAGATACCATTCTGGAGACCGAAAAAGTTGTGCACAGGTGTCCCATATCGCTTCTGGCTCTGCAAGACACGCTTCGTAATTGTTCAGTGGCATTAAAAAGTCGAGATTATAACACAGAACATTGGGAGCCAATAATGGTTAGAATCGCTATGACCTAGTCTGAACGATTAGTGGCACATTTGAAGCAAGGCTTCAGCAAAACTTGGCCCAGATATTGCTAAGATGCCGAAAATACCCGTACGTTTATGACGCAGACATAGAAAAAATGTTTCGGCAAATTCAAATGCATCGAGATGACTGAAACTGCCAAAGGATTCACTGGAGGGGGCATCCCCAGGGTACGAAAGCGGAATATCAACTCAATATAGTATGGCACGGCATGTGCCACGTTTCTAGCAGTCAGAACATTAATGCAGCTAGCTCAGGATGAAGGAAGGAATTATCCGATTGCTTCGTTGATGTTAAAGAACGATTTTTATGTTGACTATATGTTAACAGGTGCCCACACCAAACAACAAGCGATTTCCCTTCAGCAGGAGATGACAGCTCTACTAAATAGAGGTAACTTCAACCTCAGAAAATGGGCTAGCAACAACCCAGAGCTATTAAGCCACATACCGAAAGATAGAAGAGAAGTTGGTCTATTAGAGTTCAAAGAAGACCCATCCTTTAAAAACACTTGGTATACACTGGAATCCAGCCCAAGATGCGTTCCACTTTAAAATCATCGCGTTTAATGAATTTATAAGGTAAAAAGACAGCTGCTGCCATACATTGCAAGAATAAACGACCTATTACAATGGTTTGCACCCGTCACAGTCAGGGCTAAGCTAATAATGCAGGCAATTTGGAAGAGCGGAACGGATTGGGATGAACAGCCAACAGAAGAAATTCTTAAAAGCTGGAACGAGCTTGACTCTGAGCTGAAACTGCTAGAACACATTAGCATTCCTCGATGGAATCACCACAGCATAGACTGCCAAATAGAGCTGCACGCATTCTGCGACGCATCAGAGTCCGCCTTCGCAGCGGTGGTTTATAGTAAAAGCATTGACATATGCGGAACCATTAGCACAACTCTTCTCTGTGCGATAACAAAGGTCACCCCAACCAAGACCAAAGTTACCCTCCCGAAGCTTGAGCTAAATGGAGCCGTACTATTGGCTACTCTATTGCACGATACGATAGAGTCGCTCTGCATACGTAATTTGGATGTGTATGCTTGGTGCGACTCGACTATTACCTTGGAGTGGCTAAAAAAGAAACCAACTTCACTGGAGACCTACATTGCCGGTAGGGTATCGAAGATTCAGAAATTGGATCGTGGCGCCTGGAAATGGCAGCATATCAGCTCCAAGGATAATCCAGCCGATTGCGCTTCTAGAGGCATCAGTCCAAAGCAACTTCTCAAGCATCATTTGTGGTGGAATGGTCCAAGTTGGTTAACATATCGTTGCACTGATATCAAAGTTGTTTCGAGAGTAACAGCAGCAGAAGACAAAAGCAACATTTTTGAACGTTACTCCGATTTTAATAGACTAGCAAGGATTATTGCAACATGTCTCAGGTTTTATCGCGACTGTACGAAACAAAAATCAAACTACAAGACCGGACGGCTAGAAGCAAAGGAACTCGAAATAGCACATTAAAATATCATTAAAATGATTCAGGCCCTTTCAGCATGTCCAAGGGAAGAGGATTAGTGGTCGTAAAGGCCGACATTGCTTTATTTGTATGCATGGTAACAAAAGCCGTACATCTTGAGCTTGTGAGCGGCATGTCAACAGAAGCATTCTTAGCAGCATTCAAACGGTTCACAAGCCGAAGAGGACTTTGCCGGGAGATCTTTAGTGGCCACGACACCAACTTTGTCGGGGCAAGTAATCGACTAGACAAGGATCTAGAAGAAGCAATAAAGAGATCAAGCAGCAAGTTAGCGCGAATAACTGCAAAATACGGAATCACCTGTAAGTTCATACCAGTGTCCTCCACACCTCATTTCGGTAGGCTTTGGGAAGCTGGTGTGAAATCGGTCAAGAATCACATTAAGTGCATTTTCGACGAGCAAAATATTGTACCAACATTTGAAGAATTCACAACGATACTGTGCCAAATTGAAGCATGCTTAAACTCCAGGCCAATAACTCCTATATCAAGATCTTGAAGCGCTAACTCCAGGGCACTACCTCATTGGGCGACCTCTCCTGGCTATTCCAGAACCTGATGCCTCAGGTAGAACACTACACAAGCGCTGGAAAATATTAACTAACATGCATCAAGTATTCTGGAAACGATGGGTGACAGAGCATCTGCAACATCTGCAAAAACGTACGAAATGGACGAGCGTAAGCGGAAATCCCAGAATTGGTCAGCTTGTTCTCATTGAAGAAAGGGACACGCCATCAACGAAGTGGCTACTGGCGAGAATACATAGCATGCAACCAGGCAGAGATGGAAACGTACGAACAGTTACAGTTAGGCACCATGGAAATATGCTGAAGCAAGTAGCGATCACCAATTTGTGTAAACTACCGGTAGAAATACCCGAGGACTCTACCAGCAATCCAACAGCGATAACACCAGTAGAGAAAACTGCTGCAAATATCGAATTGACAAAACCAAAATCATCTCCTGACAAATGCGAAGAACGCTTAACACCTGAAACGTCTATATCTAACTGTATGAAGCAGAAAATCACGGCAGGACGAAGAAGGATTGCACCTATAGATAAACCTAACAAAGTAAAAAGACCAAGAATTGCACAATATATGTGGGCGAGGGCTCTGCTGAATACAACTATACTCCTATTTGTCATGATACCATCAGAAGCTTTGAACGCTAAAAACAGCTCCAACCAGCATAATTATAACATCTTTAGGCCAAAATCAGGTTTTTACATCGAAAAACTGGGCACAGTGTATAGCATTTGTGGCGAACTAAGACTTGAGGCAAATTTTTCGATTGCAGAAGTGATTCAGGATGAGAAAAATATTCTATCCATAGGTTAACAGATAGAAGATATGTGCCAACGCACAAAAGAATTGACCAACTTCACCCACTGCAATGACCTTCTGCACCATCTACAGATTAAACAAATAGAGCTCCTTCAACAGACAGAAAAGTTACGAACAATAACAGGCTCCAGAAAAAAGAGGGGCTTGGTTGGAGACCTCTTTACCACCGTTTTTAGTTTTAATGATGAGGTCGACACTGATATTGACGCCCTCAATAAAAACCAACACACAATATTACAAGTCTTAAATCAACAAAGCTTAGAATTGAACGCACGTATAACAAGCGTTAACCATCGCACTGACGCCCAGCTTGCACAAGTTATGATGAAATTAAATCATGTGGTAGATTCGATCAACGAAATGCAAAAATGGTTCGCAAAGATTGATAACAGCAAAATTGGCTTACAAGTCATATCGTAAAAACTCCAACCTTGATCTCATGGCGATTAAATATTTTGAGAGCTCCAGGTGAAGTACCAAAAACTAGTAAACAGCATCTATGGATCCGAAAGCTTTCCACAGTTCGTTTCAATCAAAGATTGGCCCTCATTTTGAGATTCTGCTTACTCCAGTGAAAGCAACGACGATTGCACGCACCGATGAAAATATCATCATCTGTGGCTACTTCCATATAATCGAAATATACGAGCTAATTCATGTCACTGCAATTCCTTTCGGATCAGGTGTGCATCAATATCTGGTTCCTATCGTAAAAACTCCAACCTTGACGGTTAACTTAAATCAGCTAACGTATTTTGAATTGGACGATGCACAGCTGAAGTCATGCACAATTTAAGACGAACGATACCTATGCATGATCAACAGCATGGATGCAAACCCGAACTGTATCATCAATGAACTATACAGTAGGCACAAGATGCAACCGTGCCCCAGCCTTGAGGTAACATCTCCTTAGACAACATGGAATGGGCTTATGATGAAAAACGCATGGCTATTTGTTGCAAGCACACCAAGCACAGCCTTTGTTTTCTGCAAAGATAATAGAGAAGAGATTTTACTAGAGAACATTGGAATCATCCGCACCAAAGATAATTGCGCTATCCAAACCGAGCGATTCATTTAACGATCAGAAATAACCCAAGAAAAGAGAGTACTAACGAGCTTCGCAATAGAAGTGTCCCCAGCTAAGTTCAGAGACAAGGAGTACCACGCAAAATCGATGGACCCAATAGCAAGAGTAAAGGAGCAAATTTTCGATGGTGATTCTTTCAAGCCAGAGTCGATTGTGATTACAACTACCTTACAACAGTTACGCAAGCACGCGGTACCGCTGACATCAACAATGCTGATCATCATCGCGATCTGTATAGCCAGCGTCTACATCAGAAGCATACTGAAGAAGACAAGGATGCCGAAGAAATTGCAGGAGTCCATATCAACTGCATCAGAAGAAAACGTTTCGCTTAATGAAAGATTCAACATTGTTCTTTCCGGTGGTGCCCCAACATGTTCAACAATTGAACAGATTTCGCAACAGTAGTCAATGTCCATTCACCCGGTCATTTCTCCTATCAATATAACCGACCCACTTTCAGCCGCGAATTTGCCTACCTGAGCTTGTAAGCAAAAAATGTTTGCACTCTGAATGGACATTAACTACAGCATAAAAATGTTTTTTGTATAGTATGCATTTTCATATATGTTTTATTGACTTCAATTATTGGCATACGAAAAGTATTATTGTATAGAATGCAATTTTCTGTTAATGGACATTGACTTCGACTATTGCAAGCATTTTTAGTCATCAAATATTTTGTATTTAAGTTCATGTGCAAATAATAATAAATTCGTTTTCTTCGTACGCCAGGAAAGTTAACGCGTTGTTTTTTATCTGTGAGAGTTTTGTACCAAGTAAAAGTAATTATCAACAACGGCTGGTGTGGCCGTTCTTGAGCACAAGTACAATTTCTTCTTCTTCTTCCTAGCACTACAGCCCCTCTCGGGCCTTCGCTTAGAGATAGTTAGAGTATCTCATTTTCATGACCGTATTGATTTTTTCGGAAGTTGGTTTGGTCAGTACCATGCCCTCGTGTATCTGCTCAGCTATGATATGTTCTGATTAAATCAGTACATATCACCACTGATTGAACACACGAAGTATGTCCGAAAAATCCCCTGAACTAAATCACGTTGTTCACCAACGAGATTTGAACCTGGGTCCTTCGGCTTATGCGTCTCATGCTCTAACCACTAGACCACATAGACTACTACAATCACAATTTAAACTTGGGTTTTCTATAGTATTGATACTACAGTTTTTATTGGATGATTTCGAAATTTTTACAAAACATGAATAACATTAATATCTTTAAAATTCTATTCAGTCAATAATACAAACACTACAACTAAGGACGGTGGTCTAAAATGAAGTATTACTGGTTTTTCCTTCAAACCGAATATTTCATGTAAATTTCACTGAAGTTGTTCATTAGCTTATTCATTATTGGTGTCTGTATTTCATAAGTTGATTACCAAATCCTTCTGACAGGAGTATTCTTCTGTCCAGCCAATTTGTTTTTGGGTGGGATATGAGCTGTAAAAATAAAATATAGTATGTATCCGCATGAATAGTTTAAAAGTGAAACGAAAAGTTCTACAATATTCAATTAATTTGCAGAGTAGCAAAAGTGCCTACTCATCTATATATATTTTGCTCCTGTGAAATTTTTATCTCTGGACTAAACAGCTTCCTAAAGAAGTTTACACCTCAATTTAAAATCTTGTTAACCCCATACTGCTGCTGTACATTAACCATAACAAATCTCATTTTAGCGTAAATAAAAGGATTATTTGGGTCACCTGGTGAAGGGAATGTTAACAAGATTACAATAACAAAAATTCTGTTAACAGTTTTTGCCGGAATTCAATATATCAGGATTACGGTGAAAGATTCAACGTTCCTCAGATTATACTTTTTTGCACAGGATTGATACAGAACAATAAAATATTCATTGTATACATTACACAAACGACTTTGTTTGATACAAGTTCCGAACCATTAGACCGGTTTTTAAGTAATGAAGACATTAATGTGTCACGGAACAATGAATATGAACAGCATGACGAATAATAAAACAGGAAGCCAGACATTTGTCACACCAAGAAACTATGATTTTTAACTGAGACAGTTTTCGCAACCCCAATTTCATATAATGTCGCTCATAAGTATGCTTTTGAATATCATTCATTTCTTGCTATAGGAGGCAAAACTTCACCAGAAACGAAGAAGATACATCTTCGGGATACAAAATACCACCATTAGATCATATAGATATAATCTTTCCTTCCTTTACTTTTACCTTTTCATAGATTTTTTGCTACTGTTAGTTATCTTGAATAGAAGAAAGTCAAATCATGTTATGTTTCTTTCAACCATGACTTAAATAATATTTCATTTGTTCTCATCGTGTCACCGTAGGTCGAAGAAGGTGATAAGATTCTATTTCATCTCTATATTCCCGTTATTGTTCTTTTGGCCGGCGCAATAAAGTCATGGTGCTGTCATAAAAATTGTTAAGGCTTAACCCTTTCCAAATACATATAACCCGGTGACTTTCCATTATATACACACCACCCTTCGTTTGGCCCATATTTCGACATCTCTGATAATAAAGTTGTCGTGGTCAACCACAGAAAACAAACGGAAAAATGTAAATAATAGAAAAGGGCTCAGTTGGCTGCTGCTGGGATAGTCCGAGGAAAAGGTCTTAACATTAAATCAAAACTATAGGCAAGGGATGAGTGGCTGGGTGTTGTGAAAAGGTTGAACGAATGTGTTCTTCAAAAGATTGTTGGTGATTTATTGCTGGACATTTATATTTATGACTCCTTGGGATTTTTTATTTCAATTAAACTTGAACAGACTAAGGCAAATGGTTAATGAAAATTAATTCAAACTTTTGATTAAATTATTTATTGTAAGAAATTATCAGGAAAACCTTCGAACGCCTTCGAAAAATACCCAAGACAAGTTCTACTTTCCTAAATTCATCCAGCCAGATAACTAACTCTGTATTTGTTCAATCAAAGGATATCCATGATAACGGCATTCACTTTTATTCAAATGATTGTCAGAAATAACAAGTTTCAATTTATTAATCTGAAGTCCCTAATATACAAATAGGAGCCATATAAGCTGTATTTAATTCACCACTAAATTTTACCTATTTTGCAAAATTTACCAACAAAACGCAATAAAATCTCTAATTTGCACTGAAAAGCTCACATAAATATCACTAAATCAGTCCGAAAACTCATCAGCTCGTCTACTTTGTAGCTAAATTGCATGTCTTAAAGACCAATTAAGCGCGTGCTATCAAACTACTTAAGTCAACATTTTTTCAAGTGATCAACTCGATGAAATCTCAATTTTAATATCATTGAATATTTAATTATAATAAATTAAAACTGTACAGCGTTGATATCAATTCTATGTTTATGATGAAGCTCACTTCACCGATAAGGATTAGAGATATGACTTTCGCAACCGGGTTAAAACGTTATTTTAGCACGATATTCAGGTCTTTGAAATTATTGTGGAAAAAGAAAACATAAACATATGTATTGGACGGTTTTCAAATCACCAAGCAACTAACAGATGCATTTTAAATATTTTAGTTTCAAAGATAAATTTGGAATGGAATTAGCAACTGTTAGCGAAAAGATTATCCCCCTAAGTGGTGGTTTTCAATGTTCATCAGATTCTTGTTAATAGTGTTCAAGAAATTTCAATTTAAATTTGTGGTCGAGCAAAAGTGTTGGAGGTACTGGTAAAATAAAAACAATGGAGTGAGCATCAAAGGAATTTTTGCACTCTGTTCGCAGAAGGATTTAAAGAATGCTCGCTAAGCTTTTATATGACTTGGAGTTGCACGATCTAAGAGGTCTTCATTTAATCGATAAGATATACAGTGCATGTTTTGTGGAGCTAAATATGTATGTAACTAAGAGATTCCTTTCCTATCCATACCAACAAAGGGATACTCCAAATGATGTTGTTGATACCTGCATAAATGATGAGAGTAGATAATGACTCCAGTAGCGAACTAAATCTGTGAAGCTACAAAAGATGCAGTTGCAATCTCCTGCGACATCGTCTACGTATGACTGTCTTGCGAGCCGGTCACATAAGTTATATTAGGCCATTAATGTAATTTGAAAGAAAACACACTTTGCAGCGAAAAGCTTGCGAAAAATCTGGTAATTATATTTTGAACTGACTTGCAAAGAAAGAATAGTTGTCAGTTTAAACCATACAACATTTTTGGGTCTTGGTAAAAATCGATCAATGTTTTCCTATGAAGACTGAAAGTAGGTACAGAAAGAGTCAAGCATTTTTAGGTCTTTGAGAAATTTTTTTTACAGAGACCTACTAGTTTCGCGACCGGTCTGTCCGTGCGTCACAGCAAGTTTACTAAGAAACGCTCAAACTTTGCGAAAAGGTCAGAATTGATGGTCTCTCAAAAGTTTAAGTCTTACCAAAATTTCAAAAATGTTTAAGGTGGATCCCCCCTTATAACGAATTAGCCCGTACAATTTTTTTTAACAAAGGAAGTCGAGTGAGGTATCAAATGAAAGGTCTTGATTAGAACTTATAGAATCTGGAATAAAAGAGGCATTTTATGAATAAGGGGGTCCAAGGGAAGGCAAAATGTACCAACAATTTGTGGTCCTCACCTCACTTCACGATTGGACACCTTTAAGCCGAAAAATCTTAAAATTATCACGAATGTGGTCCATTATGAGTACAAGGGGTACAAATACCTCATAAATCGAAATTTACTCAACTTTGTTCATAATACTTTGATTTGTAGATTTTATATTTTCGCCCATAAAATCGAAAATGCACTTTTAAACTTCTTGAAGTTTTACAATTATATGGACTGATATAAGATATTTCCGTTCACAAAATTTATTCGGATCGAATCATAATCAAGTGAGTTATAGCCATTTCAATTGTATGGAATTACAAAAACAATAACACGTGTTTATGGTTGATACATATTTCAAATTGACCTAGGTGCTTTTATTTTCTTTTAATTTTCATGAAAATTTAAACAATAGTGTTTAACTTGAATATGTTCAATCGGCCGAGCATTCAAAAAAATTATTTAACACATTGACGACGTTAACGAATTTACTCTAAATAATATTTAGACATCGTGCACCATCGGTGATACACCGAGTATCTTTATTTGTGATATACAAAAGTGGAAAGTTTAAATCAGAATGAAAAATTTCGTTTGGCTTTAATATTACTTTCGAATAGCTTACGTATGTTGAAAATGCAAGAAAACAATTTTTTTTGGTGTAAGCAAATAATTCACTGGTTGCTTGAACAAAAACAGCAAAAAATACGATGTTTTTCTTCTATAAAGTCATGTATTTGTATCAAGGATTTTTTATTAATTCTAGCTACAATTCAATATTGCTTTGGTAAAGAAGTCATTAAAAAAGAAAACAAAAGAAAATTTTTTTTTATCCTTTTGATTTTAGAACTTAGTTATTATTTTAATAAAACAAAAAAAATCTGAATGAAAAGCTTCTTACGAGTAAACCTCTTTATCATATAGTTTGAATCCTGTTAAAACATTATGTAATTAATGAACTTAGCTTGATAAAATTTGGAACAAAGATTATCTTATATGAACGTTCAAACAGTATGTTTATGGTTGAAGCATTCAAGACACAATGCTGGTTGATTATCACAGTTTCTGCAGAAAGTTTCAACTTTTTTTACTTTTTCTAGGTAGGGTTCCATTTTCTCTGGAAATGTTTTCGTAGTAGGAAGAATATCGCTTTTTTGAAATATTTTTTAGCTGGGCTAGATCGATAGGTTCAACTGTTTTCGTTCAATAAATTCTGAATTAGTTTTTCCTTCATATGCAACATCAATATATTTTTGATCATGTGGTAATTATAGAGTACCTAAGAATTAACCAAAATTCTAAGTATAAATTCAAAGGCAACTTTTTTATACCATTTAATCGTTTTTTCTAACAAGAATAGAAATTGGTCATTTTGTATTGATTTTCGTTTAAAATCGTTCGAACGAAATCGGAAGTAACCTCTCATCGGTTCTAGACGTCAAGTCTTTGGACGTGACAACGGACTGTACCTTACAGGTCGACAAGTCCGGTCACAACTTAGTCTACTCCGAGCTGACTAGCTAGCTAGTTCGGAGAGGAGTTCGGTCTCAGGTCTTACGCGAGCAGACTAAGTCCGAAATACAACAACTCAGCCACCGGTTCACATGCCCGTTTCAAACGTGTCAGAAATACAAACATACGGAAAAGAAACCTACTTTACTTTATTCCGTATTTCTTCTTTTCATCCAGCCAACAACAAAAAACTAGATTTAATTTCGCGTTCCCGAATATCCCCGACGCAGTACTGAAAAATATGCTACGTTAATTTGACTCCGAAAACCCCTACTCTAATAAAAACGCAAAACAAACGGTGGTACCGCGTACCGCACGTGACACGACACCGGCCATCTGCGGATTCCTAGAACCCTACCCTCGCAAGAGCATACTTACCGTTCGCTATCACTCTTGCTGGAAGAGAAGGGCATGCTGGAAAGGAAAGTTGTGCTATAATTGAGCAGTTCATGTTTTTTATTCTTTTCATTTTTTTTTTATTTTTCTGAAGTATTTTTAATAACCGTCACATTGCTCTAGAATCTTTTTAAATCGTACCCTACCCTAAAAATATTAACTTCTTTTCCTTTCATTGTCCTAGGATGTACATATATAGCGTTTATGTTATTTTTCACATTGGATTGAATATTCCTAATTTTTTTTGTATATTTTAACAAGTTTGTTTTTAAGATTTAGTAACTGTGCTCTTAGTTTTATTTTCTATTCCTCATTCTTTAAATGATATTTATATCTAGAGTTTCCATACTATTATTTTTAGTTTTGCATTTTGAAATTTTTTATGTTTTTTTTTTCGTTAAGTGAAATTGATAAAATTCAGTTGTGATTGCATTGCATTAGCTCATAGTTTTAATTGAAAAATTTTAAGATTTAACTGAATCGTTAACAAATCAATTAATAAAGTGGTCATTCGCTGCCTTAACATTTAATCTAGCCTTATTTGTTGGTCGTTAACACTCTTGAATATAACCAATGATGTGAAAACGGGCTGCAAGTATAACAACGATTGTTTTTTTTTTCTCAAACAAAAGATTTTTTTGCTTTCTTCGCATATGATCGAATGTTCATATTTTGGTGCAATAGAAAAAAATACTAGGAATTTTTAATTAATGCTTATCTTTGTTGCTTAAGACAAATTTGAGTGTGTGCTGTGTTAAGATTTAAAGTAAATCCCCTTTTTTTGTTCTGATTGGTTTATGATTAATATATAGTAAGTTTGTCGTTTTAACAGTTCTTGACTAAGCTCAACGCTATTATAAAAGTTATCTGTAAATAATGTTCTGCTCTCATCAAGCAATCAAGTAAAAGTCGAAATTTTTAATCCTAATATTTTTAGCAGCCATTTTCACTAAAAATTGAATAATTTTGCCCAGTCTGATTTGAATGAGATTTGGCACATTGATTGATGAAGTCCTAGCATACAAAGATTTAAAACAATCCAAAATCAAATGCATGCGTTCAAAATGGCGGCCCTCAAAGGTCAGAAGGCAAGCGCCATTCGCTATTTTAGTAGCAACTGAAATAATGAACATTCTTCATGGAAACGTTATAATTACTTAACTTGGAAGTATTAACATAGCAGACCATTTTTTAAGGATATTGTTAAAATATTTTTACAATACCCTGAAAAAGTATGAAATCGTGACTTGCCTGTCCGTCCGTCCATCCGTCCGTTTGTTCGTGCGCCACAGTAAGTTTCCTTGCAAACCACATGAGCTAGAATGAGGAAATTTTCTATGTAGGTCAAAAGTGGTGCCTATTAAAATTTGCAGAGCAAGAAAATATTGTAAAGTGTTTAAGGGGGGTCTCCCCATACAGGGGGGTGACATAAAACTTTTTTTTATTTTTGTAGCCCTCTAGCAGCCAAGTTTCTCAACAGATTCCGATGAAATTTGAAATTATAAGTTATTAAAGAAAGTTAATTTAACCTTATTATGCGAATCGGATGACAAATGAAAAAGTCGAAAATTTACAACTTAATATTTTTAGCAGCCGTTTTCAATAAAAATGCAATGTGGTGGCCCCTGATGGTTCAGAAAAGAATTGAAAATATTTATATTAATAGCAAAGTAAGTGCTGTTTAAATTTTTATGGAAATCTTTCGAGATTATCATTTGAGCTATTTCAGCCAGCAAGTTATCAACTTTGTGTGGTAACCACTGTGTAAACAGCAAATGTGAGAAAGACAACACCTGTATTTATTTGTTCATAACAGTCTATTATCTGCCAATTTTTAATATGTGATCCATAAATGTTCAACTCAATTGAATGAGCAAAATCTTTGCCCTCTATAAAGGGTATCTAAATACGAACGTCACCAGATTCTTTTTCTGTCAATAAATACCCATGTGGTGCTACGAAAATTGCAGTAAGAAGTTTAGTGGTACGCAAGCCAAATTCTTTTCCAAAATCTTACGCTACATACAAGAAATTTACCTTTCCAGCTGGTGCTGCCAACGGGGATTTTTTTACTTCAAGCCGGGAAATTTCTTCATTTTTCCGTAGCAAAAATAAAAAAGGATTATTAAAAACAACTCTCAGTCTACTTCTTGCTTGTATTCAACAGTAACAGTAATGAGACCCGCAACGTTGGCGTAGAACCTCCACTCTAGTTCAGCCATCAGGCTGTAACTTTTTTATGCTGTAGGGGCTCTAGCAGGGATGGGGAGTCCACACATACGGATTCGTACCATAGGGACTTTAGGTCCGGTTGGGAGGGTCGCAAATGGGTACCAATCCAACCAAGATGCACCACCTCTTGTCGTGGGTCACAATCACCCTCGTCGAAAATGAGTTCGCACAACTGATGACGCAAGGGTAATAAGAAGGGTAGATAAGTATGTGAATATTAGTCTTTGGTTCTGTCCTAGGCTTTTCGTGCTTTTTGTCTCTTCATACTCCCAAATTCATGCATGCGATATAATTTGCAGTGGGATTTAGTGCTAAAGGAAATAACCCGCCCTGGACATGGCAGACGCTAGCCTGACAGCGCATAACTCGTTCCTAAGCTAGGTTGTTTCCATGCTGGTTCATTGAGCCAGCATGTGCTTTATGGACATATTTACACATCCAAATTCACTACAATGTACTTTTCCAATGTCACCTCATACTCTAATGTACTGAATAATATAATTAATAACCTAGAATCTAGTCTACAATAGAATTACAAATAAGACGTTATTAATTAATAACTTTAATCGCAACCGTGCGTTCAAAACGATACTTGTGCATGCATGCCCAAGCAAAGAATAGAACAATACTTCAAAGGAACAACAAGCAAATGAAAATTAAGTATAGAATCTAATTCCAGAACAATTATTTCGTTCTAATTCTCACACCCACGTTCCGTTTTGATCTGTATCTTTTGACTACGATCAAATGTCCGTAATCATATACAATACTACAAATACAATAATTGTGTGCTTTACTCGCATGTATATTCAAGATTTTGAATAATAAACTTTACATTTAACCTTCCACTATAATAAAATCTAGTTGTGCCTCGGAGAGCTCTTTGCATTGAATCCATTGAATTAAAAGTACGAAGGTGAGTTCAAGTTAGTAGTACAGCGGTTACTTGGTACTTACTGCCATGTGTATCTTCAACGAGTATATCAGAATGGAATATCCACATAGTACGGTAATTTCAATGATAACGAAAGTCATTCTTCAAGACTAGATGCATGGATCTAGTACTATTGTTTCTGGTCTATGGGTTTTAGCAGTGAATCGAGTATAGAAAAGGTTAAGGACGAATTCGAGTCAAGCGTCTTCTTCTTCATCATTGCCTTCATCTCTACTGGCCGTGGTAGGTTGATAGCTTAGCCAGGTTAGATTCAGTCAGTCAGTTCCTCGCTCAAGTCAGTTTTTACATTTTTTCCACCTATTTTTTCTCTATTATCTCGTTATGCAACCAGGTGAATCGCATTGTCAATGTTTCGCGCTGTTAGAGATAAACTCTGCTTTCGATTGTGAAAATCATTACCATCGTCATCACAATCATCATCGTCTCCTTTTCTTTTCATCTTCAGCATCTTTGCCATGATCTTCTTGATTTTGTTTTTTGTTCGAATTTGCTGTTATTGGTGCTTACTATGTTGCAGAGCACTTTGTAAACTGGGCATACTGAATGAATTCAATTGTTGTTAATAAAATTCTACAAACACTTGAACTGTTTTTGCTTACCTAACTTAAATGTAAATGCATGCTGATAGTAACAAGCGTGTTGAGTTTGTACTTTGAGAGGCTTTATAGTACCCACGTGTGGTTATAGTCAACCGTAGTACGAGCCTTGTTTTCGTTACCAAACGTAGATATGTGTGTCGATGTCATCTCTACATTGAAGAAGGTAATAATAAGTTTGCAAATTATTATTTCGTTATACAATAAAATTAAAATTAGTCGATAGTTATGTTTGATGGTTATTGGAAGGGACTTACACATTTACGTGCTTCAACTTTAAGAAAGATGAGTGTGACGTTATTTCTTTTTCTTCTTCTTCATATTCATGCGAAAACGTGATGATCTTCTTCATCAACTTTGCATTATATAAAGTGGGTCAAGGATGTTGCTTGAGCGGAAAATTGTAACATTAATATGGAATGGAAAATCGTTGGGATGTGAAATGTGAATGATTTGCAATAGTTTGTAAAGTAGTACTTTGAATTTTTGCAGCATGTAAGAATCTTATTCATAAGGAGAGAGAAAATTTAGCTTAGTATTGAGTGTAGTTGAATATTATATCGTATCTTATGTTTTAATATCGATAAAACAAGCAATATTTCTTTTCCAGCTTACTGTTTTCACTTTAGCCTTCCATGTCGAAATTGTATCAGCATTTTGACGATAAAATTTGATGCTTTCATTTAAGTACTGGCTTCAGACATTCATTGCATGTTCGTTCAAAGTAACAACGTATGATCGAAAGGTTCAACAATGTATTAAATGGTAAGTACTTAGCCTGTGGCAAACATTCAACTCAACTGCCAATTTTTTCACATCACAAGCCGTTACTGCTTTTAACAAAGTTCCTTTAGTATGTACGTAATAATAGTGACAACTCAATGATGGTACCATATATAAATATTTTTTCCCATGTTTGAAGTACGAGAACTGATGGCGCTGGACCCAATAAAACTTTAATGTCAATCAAGATGAGTGCTTTTGCTTTTTTTCTTGTCCCCAAAAATTGAAAAGTTATCGATTTCACAAAAATCTTTGGAACTCCCAATATTTTAAATATATAATTTTGAATTTCCTCTTAAAGTTATTTCAGAAAATGAGAGAGTTTAGTAGTGCGACAACATAAACTTGATATAAGTTGGGTAGCTAGTAGTACGCTTCTACGAAAGGGGTTTTGCGCTCAACCAATGATATGTACCTGGACACTAATAATAAATTAACCTTCAACGCACTATAGATTAAGTGCTTAGTTTCAAAGAAAAACTATTGCTTTTCCACTCTGATCAGCCAACATGTTGTTGCAATGTACTTAGTATCACTGACTGAATGAAATATTACAGGTGGCTATGCTGTTTATCTTACCTAAAAATTTTGAGAAGATTCAATCAAAATGTTAGCCTATGGTGTGATGAAATGCCTATATAGTAGAAACCACTTGTTTCTCTTGCTGCGATTAAAGAAATTTTAAAAGGTTGGAATCTCCACAGCCACCATGACCGGTCCCAAGCCCCTTTGAGAAAGGAGGAGGGGACCCCCTTGTTTCCCCAACCCATAGTTTCCATGATTCCTCATCCCAAACCCCTCAATTAAATGATAGCAAAGGATCTCGGGGTCGCACATTGGGCTTACTTGTTCCCCAATAATGGGACATTAAATGCCGAGAAATGCTAATAACTGTAAGAACATCTACAGCTCTGCTACTAAATCCTACTTACACCTCCTTTGTGGGACGTAAGAGGGTGAAGGCGAATCTTTCGCGCCTGATAACGGAATCGACGTGAAAACCATACTACCGGCGACGGGCTGGCTCCCCGTCCCTGGAAAATCTGAAAATGTTTCAACCTGCAGATGGGCCTCGGAATGGATTCGACTCACGGCAATGATCTCGCAAACGAAACAAGAACTATGACATTGGATCCTAGAATGTCAGATCACCCAATTACCTTGGCACTATTAAGGACCCTATACAACAGGCCAGTCAATATCACCTTCAAGACATGAGTTTGCACACAATATTCAAAAGTGGGAAGCCTAGTAGGAAACAGAAATTCGAAGTGGCCTCCATTGTAGATAGGGAGTTCAAATCGCACGTCATTGATTTTAAGGCAGTCAATATGAACGGTTGTGTGCGATCCGTATGAAAGTGAAATTCTTCAAACTCTGGCTGATAAATGTTCACGCTCCGACCGAAGGAAAGGACGAAGGAAACGTTCTAGAATCACCTGGAAAGACTAGTTGACTAATCACCTACAAACGACACAAAAATAATTCTAAGTGATTTCAACGCTAAGGTTGGCAATGAGATATCTCATCGGGGAACGACTGGAGGAGATAGCCTCCACGATGAAATAAATGACAACGAGCATACTTGACATCCGTGCATACCGAGGAGCAAATTGTAATTCAGATCATTACTTGATCAAATTAATCTATCGATGTCGTATGTCAAAGGCGAATCCGGCGAAGACCAGCCCGCTACAAACATTTGACATCGAAACGCTCCAAACGGTGTCTGTGGCCAAAAGTTTCACGGAGACCCTCGACAACCAGCTGGCCCCCATCTTACCAGAAGCATCGTTAAAGACAAGCAACGAGCTCTGGATGGAAGCGAAAGTGGCTCGTGGCAGAACAGACGATCGGACATCAAGCCCGGTGCACGAGAAATAATTGGTTCAATGATGAGTGCCAGAATGCGTTAGACAAAAAGAATCAGGCGTACGAACAATACTAAGGTAGGAAAGCCAGGACGAAGAGAGAACACTATGACAATCTCAGAAGAATACCGAATGAGATAATTAGAATTAAGAAGAGAATATACTATGAGGACCAACTGAGAAGCAAAGATGTAAGTCTAGCGAGCAACAACACAAGACAAGCATACAAAGTAGTGAAAAACCTGAACCGTGGTTATCCTTCCAAAACCACGCTCTGTCATAATGGCATCGGCAATATCATCGCTGATGAAACCAAGATTAAGGAAAGATGGGCATCATAGTTCAAGAACCTTCTTAATCCTGCACACAGCTCCAGAATACTGAAGTCTATAGATATGTGCGGAGAGCGTCCATTGGCCTCACTAACTATGGATGAAGTTTGCAAAAGCTAAAGCGCCGAGCATCTATGAGATTCCAGTGGAGCTCATCAAATATGCAGCGTAGCAGTGTTCATAAAGCTATTCACAATTCATGCCTTTGACACAAATATCGGACTAAAGCAGGGAGATGGGCTAGCCCCATTGCTATTAAATTTGGCTTTGGAGTGCGTCATAAGGAAGCCACCTGTCGGTACACGAGGTACATTACTATACAAGTCAAGCCAAGAAGTAGCCTATGCAGACGACATCAACATTTTGTCACGGTAATTAACAACTGCCAAAGAACTCTTCCTGAAACTCGACAGCGAAGCAAAACTAGTAGGGCTACAAATAAATGAAAATAAAACAAAGCTCATGACGCAGTCGAAAAAAACTAGCTCAAATACACAAAATATCATACTTGGCGAATACAGTATCAAAAATGTGGGCGAATTTGTGTATTTGGGCGCCAAAATAACGAAAACCGGTAATGAAGGGATTGAAAACCGCCGAAGAATACAGCTCGCTAATAAAATATTTTGTTCAGTTTTGACGATCTTGAAGATCAGCTGCACACACAGGAAAACAAAGCTCCAAGTATACAAATCTATGATAAGGCCTGTGTTATGCTATGGATGTAAAACAATGACCGTAACGGGTCCTGAGGTGACCAATGGCAAATCCGATACAACCCTGAGCTGTATGGAATTTCTGACAAACCGGAGGTCCCAACGATGTAAAACTACGGAAGCTGCAATAAGCTGGACACATGAATCGTATGGACGAACAACGGATACTCAGACAGGTATTCGTTGGGAGACCTGCAGGCCGGAAACCAGTGGGGAAACCGAAGAAAGGCTGGTCTGACTCGGTCGACGAAGGCAGTGCATTGCTGCACGGATTTTGAAATTGGATGACGCGGGCAATAGACCGAGACAGTTTGAAGCGCTATTTGCAGGAAGTGGTGGCTCGAGAGGGGTGATACGAAGAAGAATCTCCAGGAAAGTGATTCGGTTTAATCTAAGTTTTCAGAATTTAAGAACCTTCTACAGAGCTAACGCTCTTACGATTTTATTAGAAAGCGTGTATTTTACAAATCAAATTTTTATTAACAAAGTTCAGTGAACTTATGTAACCACAAAAACCTACCTCTATAATTTTTTAAGATTTTTGGATAATTTTTCTTGTATGTCCCTTCCTCCTGCGCCTGTTGGTGGAAAGAATATAATTTAACACTTGTTTTGAAAAATTTTAACCCAGATCTCTTATTTGACATTCTACTTGATTACTTTTGCTGAAAACTTTGAATTGTTCCCTTCAAGTTAAGTCGAAAGCGCCTTATGACTCGCAAATATTAATTGTTGTATATTTTCAAAGCATATGAAGCAAATTCCAAACAAAAGAAATATTAAAGACATAATTCAATCAAAAAAGAAAAAAACAATATTAAAGTCAAATTATTATCTGTTTAACTATGAGCACCATCACGTCTAATTGCAGCTCTTCTATGCCCCTTCGAAGACCCTGTTGTGACAAGCCTCCAGTGTTGTGTAAGTCGACTGAAATTGCTGAAAAGATTAGTAGCAGTGCTGGTTGGTCAATACAGAGACAAAGTGGACCGCTCGCCACTTATGTGGCATGCTTATATGGGCATGTTGGGACTGATTTATATTCCACTAGGCTTTTGACCGAATATTGAAATTTTTTCGTGTTATTCCGCTTTTCCTGGGTACCTTGCCATCAAGACCTTTCATTTGATACTTTAGTTTACTATCTTTTGTGAAACAATTTTTTTTAATAGATTCTATCCTTATATAGGGAGATGTCCCTGAAAATAGTTTGAAATGTTTTCCCACTATCAACGTTTCATTAACTAGCAACTTCCGAGCTGTTCACAAGATTTGATGACTCTAGCTTCTCCAGTTCCTGAGAAAATTTGCTGTGACGCAGAGCTCCAGAGCGTGTGCTGTAAAGTTTGCTATGAAAGAACTTTAACATACTGGGTGACCTCTTTACCAAGCTAGTACAATCTGCGAGTCCGCCCATAGCCAAGTTTTTGCTTGTTCTCACTACTTCTTTATTTATACGCTCCACGCAACTCCTGTTTTAAAAGAGGCAAACTCAGTTTTTGCCAACAGTATTCAAATTTTTGATTGAGAGGTGCAAAAACTGCTGCGTATACACTCTGAAAAGAAATCACGTGACTCCATGTTTGAAGAAAAGTTGTTCGGAATGCATCTTGGGGTGACAATTTTTAGATCTCTTGTACGTTATTTTCTATATTGGATAATTTTGTCTGTACTTTATGTAGTGGGGGCCAGTTTTATCAAAGTAATGACCCTTGAACAATACTGTGGTAATAATTAGTTCAGTCATGATTATAACAAATCAGAGCCAGTTTATCGGAGGGCGAAGACCAATAAAATTAAGTGTACAGTTGCAAACTCTTCCGACTTGCTGACTTGATTCTGGATGAAAATTGATCCTTTTGAAGGTACGATATAAGCACCGAAGGGATTTGAATCATTCGCCGTCAACAAGACAGCAAACACTGCAGCTTCCACGATGCATATTAACAAGTAATCAATCATTGTTAGGGATCCGTTTCCGCAATGGGAAATTGCCTAATTCCAAAGCTGTCAAATTATTTTTCAACAGTTTGTAGATCATCAATACACTAAAGAAAGTCCATGAGAATTTCTTCAGTTGCATGTGAAAAGTTGGTGTTTTTCTTTTCATCCATTTTCGCAGTACAATAAACTCGCTATAGCCGACGGTTTTCAGGATCTCAATGTTTACGAGGCAAACATTATTTTAAAGGGCAGCCTCACCATGTGCCCATAATCTGTTTTAGGTATGCTCTTTGATGTGCTTTGTAGTATCTTCTTCGCTATTGCTCATTACCTGTGACTATGAAACTTCCTTCACCAGCCAAAACTGCTTCTATTGTTGTCTGAGGGCCTACATGACTTCCAACTTAAGCGGTCAGTATGTGACACCCACCCGTTCTAAATTACGCTTTTTCAGCCAGCAGAACCTGGTCAAGCAATGTATTTTAGTGGCCAGGAAAGCCAAAGTATGGGTCCCCTAGATACCTACCAATTTGCGGCTGATGCTCGAAGTCAGCGCCTATATCTGCACTGCATGTTTGATTGAGTGAACTCTGCACTCAACTTCTAGCGTAATCAGGGCGGCCGTTTGTTTTCATAGTATGTTGGACTGCTGATTTCGTGATCAGACCTGCCTGATCCAGTAAAGCTCATAGTTTGATGCTGCCAACCGCCGCACCGATGATTATTATCGCCTGGCTAGTAAGAGATATCTTCTTGTGCTCATCCCTGTTGCATAGACACCTGTCATGAGCGGCTGTGTACGAGTAGTTACCGCCTATTGAAGTTGTTGCCTCATCTCCATGAATGAAACGAAAAACAGCGAACAGGGTTCGCTTAGAGCCTATGAACAGCGAATTTAGTATAGCTTTCCAACTTTATCAGACGTGATTTGACGGATTTCTTGTATAAAACAGTGTCAATTACACCATCATTAGTTAAAAGAAAATTACAAGAAACTATACTCCTGCAATTACTTTTCGGAGTTTCTAATTACCACCGGAATATATCCATCTAGAAGAACTTATAGAAAAGGTGCCAGAATTCTCCTTAGGGAAAAGTGGTGAAATGAAAATATTCGCAATATTCATACAATAATACTGAAAAAACTTACAGTCGTTTTTTATAGACAACACTGTCAACAAAAAACTTACAGTCGTTTTTTATAGACACCACTGTCAATTTTTATTTCAATTCATTTGTTTGGAATTAACTTTATATTGTGTTGTAGTGTCGTCGTTTCCCTTCAGTAATTTTTCGTATGCTGCACGTGGACAATGACTAAAACCGTAGCGTTAACTTGACATTTTTGCGATTGTCTTTAGACTCACTTTTCTCAAACCTTTATTTTCAAAATGTTTGACATTATTTCTCAACTCTTATTTAACTAATTTGGTTCATTCCATTGCTCCTACCATTTTTGTGTCAAAATTATAGTTCCAGCATCTGAAAATATTAGAAATTATGAAATAATCAATTGAAAAATACGTTGCTACATTTATGCCCTGGCCTTTGAAGCCTCAGTAGTTAGAAGGCTTATTGCGATGTTTGTTTAATATTTAGCCACAGTGCTTTATCTGGGGTCGTACATACTTTGGCGATGGCAGCTTTCAAATATGAAAAATTAATTTTTACAATCAAATGCCCCGCTATCAGTCTCATGTCCATGAAATCGCTAATCTGTTATAATTTTCTGCGGACGATTGCTTGCAGCTTTGCTAGTTGCACCTTCTAGGTTCTCTCGGTTTCATGAAGAGAGTTTATAACCACTATCTCGACGGTAAAAGAAACGGTATTCCAATATAATATTCTTTCTTGTATGCGAAATCCAGGGCTGACCCTCCGCCCCTTTTCGCTAGTACCTTTTTAACTGATACCCGATAGCATCCATTTAGTTTCAGTTTTATGTTTCGCCTTTGTGCATTTCGGGATAGAACCCTCAGCAGCAACATCCATTTGCCGAATTTCTTTAGGTTGGCTGTAACTTTCTATCCAGATCCAAGATTCATTGGAAGTTCCTTCTACTACAACTTCTTTCTTTTTAGCGTCCTGACTGCTGATTGTCTAGTCACTACTACAGCTAAAATTCTGCTTGCTTTGCTTCAGTCAATCGTCAAATGCATGCATGAAGATTTCAACAAAAAAATTATTGGACATACGACAGTAATTTGTATAGTTTATTGAGATAAATACAAATGTTTTACGCTTGTCAGACCTTACATTAGTCATTTTCTCTTACTGAAGCTTCAGTTTCATGTTAGAATAGAGTATAATTACCTTTAACATGTAATGTTTTTTTTTTCTGTAGAAACCGGGCAAACTTCCGTGCACTAGAGTAATCTTTATACATATTTTTGTACAGCAAGATTTTGAATTTTGTGTAGTTTAGTTTGCAACAAAAGCTCAAAGCTTTTAGGAAATCAATCACAAATTAAGTACTTGCCACACAGGCTTTTAGGCATTGGTTTTGGAAAACACATGACCAGTTCTCGAAAAATCTGCATAAATTTATGTTATAAGACATTTGAATAAATCACAAAAATTTATGACCGATCAACCAACTACAAAAAGTACACTGCCAAACCTTGGAAAGTTTTGCCGCATATATTTAACCCGTGCAAAAGTTTTCTCGTATTAATTTAACACGGGTAACTCTACCTTCCATGAAGGCGTGTGTAAATTCCACGGCTCCAAAATGAAATGAAAAATCACCAGTATGAAAATCATCATGCACCGTGTTCAGCTGTCGACACGTCATACCCATTTTCACATTTTGTTGTTCTACGTTAAACGCATGTACAAAAAACACGGCTCCTCCGAATTCACACTGGAAGCAAAATTAACACGGGAGAAGGTGAAACAGATGTGGAAGTAACACGGGGGTTGTCAAGTACGAGTATGTATTAATTCAAAGGCAGCTGTTGTAAGAATCTGCGTACATTTGCTGGAATTAGATTTAGATACGCGTGTTAGTCCAGCATTCGAAATTATGTTTTTATGTGTACTGTTTTTTAATGTGATTTTCTAAATCAACGCTATACTTTTATATTTTTGGACACATGACACCTGTGTGAATTCATATGAGTACCCTTAAATTTAAGTTTAAGTAGTCCAAGGAAAGGTCCTTATAGTCTTGAAGTTTCAATAAAGTCAGATCGTATATATAAAAGTAATAGCCGAGTACAACAGAAACAAAGTACGAGTTTTCTACCATTCGGGCCTTCCATCGAACCAGACAGTATATTTTTCATGGGATCTTTTTATTTCAAGATAAAAATGAAATCATTTTTAAGATCTCATTCAGTCAATGGTTGTTAGTAATATTGCAACGAAATCGCAGCATGTTGCAATGGAGTAACAATAGTTTTCTTATTAAAACGAGTATGTACTTGTTGTAGATGTCGTTAAAGTTTTTCTGGAGTTTATTCATTTTTAGTATCAGCATATCGTAGGTTGAGTAAAAAACCCTGCTGACATCAACGCATTTTTGTCTATCCAACTTATTAAATGGTAGACATGTGTTCATAAATTCAAATGTTTTCAATTATTCATTTAAATGCATACCTGCTCAGAATCTAACCCACATATCACAGATCCTAAGGTAGAAGCATTTCTCTTGAGTCACTAGGTATCGTGTCTAATCCTGAACTAAATCATTTATATTGGGCATACATCGAGAAAAAAAACGTCTGTCGCAAAAACAAAAAAAAGCAACTCAATTATGTAGCTTCACACACAAAGAAATTCCATAAGTAATTTCAAGCTATCGGAGCAAAGCTTACGTAAGATAGGAAGCCATATGGTAGCAATTTGCATATGTATTAGTCGGCCTACTATTGGACAAGCTTTCGTGAGCTGTCAGCCAACTGCGGTATAAACAAATGCTTATATCACGTAATATAACATATACTATTTCCTGAATTAAAACGTGCGAAACGCATTCCGTGCGTACTTAAAATTCACCTTACAATGTCCACTGTCCTCCTTCCATTTTTAAAGACGAGCAAAAGAAGCACATGTTTTGCACCTTCAACTGAAAGCTAAGGTTCAAGATGCAAACAAACACCTTTTCATTCACTTTAGAAGGCGATACAAATTAAACGGGTGAAAAAATTGAAATAATTTTTACTTCACTAGGAGCGCTATTGTGTTCTCCGTGGACCATCTGGATTTCACTGTAGAAATTCGTCTTGAAATCGTCGAAAACTTCGAATTTTAGCTGGTACCTCCTCAATTCTTCATATACCGCCATGTAAGCTAGCGAGCAAAATCGGCCTACTAGTGGTCAGTGTGTGGTAGTAAGCGCTGCTGCCATATGGCTTCCTATCGTACGTGAGCTTTATATCGGAGCCATCTGAAACAGAGATCGATATCCACATGAAGCAATAAAAGCCCAACGTAGAGCAATAAATGATCGCATAGATTGACATTAAACTGCCGTCAAAAGGGTGAAATGATCAATTTAAAGTTTAGCAAAGACAAGTACTTACAGGAGAAAATTGACCTAAACATTATTCGTAGCTACACAAACATAATGAGTTCGCATAAGCGGGAAAATTAAAAATAATTCTCTCACCCCTAAACATGGTGGTTGCAATCACCGGTGTGTATCAAATAAGAGTGAATGTCTGAGGAGAATCGGTACACACTTCAAAACCACCTTCTAACACTTTTCTTCTCTAATAATTAACTCAATTATGTAGCTACACACAAATAAATTTTGTCAGTAATTTTAAGCTATTGGAGCCATCAGAAACAGAGATCAATGCCCGCACGAAGCAATAAAGTCCTACTGTAGAGCAATAAGTTATATTATAGATTTACATTAAATTGATGTAAAAAGGCTAAAATGAATTAAGAAAAGAAAATAATATAACGACCAATTGAGAAGTATATATGTAAGTTTGGCGAGCAACATCACAAGACAAGCATACAAAGTAGTGAAAAGCCTGAAACGTGGTAATCAGCCCAAAACCACGCTCTGTTGTGATGACATCGGCAATATTATCGCTGTTGAAACTAAGATTAAGGAAAGACGGACATCATATTTAAAGAACCTCCTTAATCCTCCGCACAGCTCCAGAGCATGTAGATGTTTGCGAAGAGCCTCCATTGGCCCCACCTACTCTGGATCAAAGCCCAAAAGAATAATAAAGCGCCGGGCATCGGTGGGAATCTAGTGGAGCTCATCAAATATGGTGGCAGCCGTGTTCATAACGCTATTCACAAAATCATATAGCACATTTGGAAACAAGAACAGATAAGAGTGGAGCCAATCAATTATATTCCCCATCCACAAAAAAGGTGACAAGCTACAGTGCAAAAATTATAGAGGCATATCACTACTTTGTACGGCGTACAAAATATTTTCAAACATCTTAGAAAATAAAATCGGGTCATACGCCAACAGTACTATTGAGGAGTATCAAGGTGGTTTTAGAGCAGGTAGATTGACAATAGATCATTTGTTCACTGTCAAGCAGGTACTTGAAAAATACTGGTTGTTCAACATAGACGTACACCAGATTTTCGTTGGCGTTAAGTAAGCATACGACACCATTGATCGTGACTAACTGTACCAAATAATGCTTTGCTTTGGCATTCCAGCCGAATTAATCCGTCTTACCCAAATGACAATGACGTCGACAACCTCCTAAGTCCGCATCAACAACCAAACTCACCGATGCCTTTGAAAAAAATAGCGCACTAAAGCCGGGAGATGGGCTGGCCCCATCGCTGTTCAATTTGGCTCTGGAGTACGTCATAAGCAAGCTCCCTGCCGATACACGAGGTACATTATTATACAAATCGAGCCAAGTATAAGCTTATGCGGACGACATCAATATTTTGTTACGTTCATTAACAACCGCCAAAGAACTCTTCCTGAAACTCGACAGCGAAGCAAAACTAGTGGGGCTACAAATCAATGAAAATAAAGCTCAAGATGCACTCGAGGTAAAATACCTCAAGTACACAAAATATGACACAAGGCGAATACAGTATCGAAAATGTGAGCAAATTTGTGTTCTTAGGCGCCAAAACAACGAGAACTGGTAGTGAAAGAGACGAAATACGCCGAAGAATATAGCTAGAAACGTAGTGTTTTAACGGAGATGTTAAAAAATAAAAAAAGGTTGGACCAACTCCCAACGGAATAACACTCAAGAAACAACAAGTTGTTTTACCGAAAAGTTAATTTTATTTTTCTGACAAGATGCTTACAATAATACATTAAACGTTTCTTGTCTATACAACGGCCGGCTTAGAACTACCACGTTTTTCTAATTACAGAAAACTGCAAGAATAGTTATGCCGAGTCAGCGTCTGGGTTTTCACGTTCCTGAAAACTTGCAACTAATTTTTTCACGTTTTACAACGCGGATTCGTATTGCATTGAAGATTCATTTTTCATCGACTGTTCATTTTTTGCGGGAACAGACGTTGACTTATACATTACTTCCCCCCGTTTGGCTTAGAATCCTCCTGGATTCGTGCTACAAATTTGATTTTAATTTTCTGGAATTTAATTTTTAAAATAATAAATATATGAAAACGATAAGTATGACTGCCATAATAATGCTGATATTAATTCCATAATTCCAATTTTTTTTGAATTTGGAGCTCTTGAATTTTATGTATGTTTTTTGTACTTTGTTAAATAATTTGATCTAACGAAAGTTTTTCCGTAAGTTATTGTATTCTTTATTTATTGGGTAGTAAAATTTTTCTTGGAATTTCTCTTTTTCATTTGAAAATATATGGTCTAAATTTTTTACTGTGCAGTAAGTGAAATAAATTAATAAATTTTCGGATGAATGAATTTTTCTATTATCACAATTTTGGGTTATACATATATTATTTGCATTTTTCATAACAATGGTTTCGCTGTCAATTTCAAAATTTAGAAGATTAACTAAACTACAATTCTCTTTGTAAATAGTATACAATGTCTGCTTAGCTAGAGTTCATTTAAATATTTTGAGTTTTCAAATTTATAGGCCGTGCCGTTTACAAAAAATACAATTTCATTTGGATAGTCTATTTCTCTTCCTTGATCATTTTGCAAAGGTAAAATCATTTTAAGATGCACTGTAGCAAATTGTTTTGGAATTTTCACAGCAAAAATAAGCGGATCCTCTCTTGATTTTGCCAGGCCGACTCTAATATATTTAAGTTTTTCTAAATTGATGCTATATTTTATGATTTCTTCATCTGTTAAAAGTCTAGGATGTAAAATACCAAATTTAGCAGAAACTACATTATCTTAAATGGTTTCAATTTTACTTTTAAGAATTTGTATTTTAAATAATTGGTCAAAATATATGTTTTCCATAAATGCGGTGCTTGAAAGATTGTTTATTCTGTCTAAAAATATTATTCTGTCTCTTTTGGCTATATTTTTAAGTTGCTTGAAGAATTCGTTAAAGCTATGATTTATATCAACTAGTTGATTGATTGTTTCGATAACATTATGAGTGTTCCGTTCTAGAATATCGAGATGTTCGTCAATGTCACCACGATCTTGGTCATCCATTGTACCAAAAAGCCATTTATGCGTAGTTTTAACCAAATTTATAATTCCTAGTTTGGTCCTGTTTGTTTGCGGGGTAAGTGTCTTAACCTCGCTATACAGACGATCCAGTTCGTTAAGTATAAGTTCTCTATGGGGTCCGTTTTTTGTCTGCGTTGGTTTTGAAATCAATTATCGTGTCAAGAATTTCGTTGGTGTTAATGAGGTGAATAATAATGTTAGCTTCAGATAATATTTGAACTTCATCAAGCTTAATTTGGTTGAATCCTGATTGTTCCTTAATGTGGTAAATATTGAAAAGACCTTGAACTGGATTGATTGCGAAAAGAACTGGTATAACCAATGCCATAATCTGGAAAGAAAAAAATATATTTTCGAATGTAAGAGTGAGTTTCTGTCTCTCATCAGGGGTATCTCACGAAAACAATTTAGACTTGACAATCTCTAAAATCATTCGGGTTCGAAATATTTTGACGTCGTTTTGGGTAAAAGTTGATTCAATATCTCTAAAAAGGTGTTTTGCCACCATGCAACTAAATACTCCGCAGTCACTTCCGTTTTCTTGTAGTGGAGCGTTAGCTACATTTTCTTTCACATAATTTATGCTAAGAACCTTCTTCTGTTTTTCCAAGTGTTCTTCTTTCAAATAATTTTCAAAATCGTTGAGAGCTTCGTCATTGAGATTTCCCAAAGAATTGCTGCGATTGCTGTGATTGCTGCGATAGCCCAATGAGAATTATTTGCATAAACAGAAATCAGCACCAAATCGTATGAAAATATATCGACGGTACGTGTCCACCTCTGAACTGCTGTGTAGCCAGATTTAGAAAGGATCGGAACAAAATAGGTGTTCATAGGATAGACCCTGGGCAATTCCGCAGAATTTTGATCACTTCGCTCTGCAATCAAATAAAAATAAAAATTTATAGCATTATCGTTGAGGCAATTGTTTTAATCTAAAGTCCTAATATCCTTTCGGGTAGTATTTAAATTAAACTTTGAAATAAGTATATCCTCCTCTGCACCATTATTTAATGAAGCCTGAATAATTTCTTCCTCAGACTCATTTTTGATATCTAAATCACAAACTGAAGGGTCTGCTAATTTAGGTCTTCTTTTTATATTCATGGGATGTACATTTTCCAGCTTTGCCTTTCTGAATTTGGGTAACTGTTTTAGCCTGGCTGCTTCGTAGTTTTTTATGAAGCTTGTTGACCAAGTTTCTTATTCTTCTCTATTTTCGTTTTGTTGTTGAATGTATTTTTCTTTAGAATTCTCTAAATTTTTTCTTATTTGTTCAGGTGATACTTAACGGAATTGCACATCAGCTGGAGTAGCTTTAATTGTTGAATGGAATCGATCATTGTAGTTGCTAACAACTTTTTGAAGGATTCGTCTTGGAGATAGCTTTGATTTGTTACTAATAAAGGTTCGAAATTTTTCTACGAGTGAACTATGTACTCTTTCAATATCGGCTAGTCCCGTATGGCTGGGTGCCTTCGTCAAGTGCAAGGTTATATCTTCTTCTTGAAAAAACTCTTTGATTCTTATTCCATCAAACTCATTGCCTGCGACAATTTTATCAGGCTCGCCCAATTTTGCGAAGTGATCTTCAAATTGTTCTACTATTGTAATATGATTTCTGTCTGTCAAATAATACGCAGCAGTTAATTTGGAAAATTTGTCAATTATAGTCAGAAAGCTGTGTTTCATAATTGTGTAGACGTCACCATATAAGATTTCATTTATGTCGAAACGTGTTTCAGTATGCTTGAATTTGGGTTTAATTGGGTTTCTATCATACTTTACTTGCTGACATATATCACACTGACTTATTACGATTGTGATCAATCCCATTAATTTAGGGAAATAAATTTTGCTCTTGAGTGCGTTGAAAGTTTCTTGTATACCTGAATGCATACTTTCTTCAACATGATAGAACGATATTTTCTTTACAGCTTCTATCTTCGTTTCGATGTCTTGACCGTGATAAGAGCATCGAATGATTTTTAGTTGTTTTTCATTTGAATACAAGGACCTAATTTTCTCTTGTCAAATATTATATTTTGTATCTTCTAATTCGGTAAATATTCCAATTTTTCCTTTTGATATATACCTCCTCAGAATATCCGTGAGATTTGCAAGGTCATACTCTGCAATGTATATCTTACGTTTTCGATGTATAATTTCGAATTCTTGAGTCTTACTGTTTGTTAATATAATTTGGGTTTTATATTTATTGACTATCTCCTCCTTGATTGATATATAATCAAGTAATTCTTCCTGTGTAGAGTGTATAGTAGCCAATGTTTTCATATCATGTTCTTCGACATTACCGAGAATACCCAAATCGGAAAATGAGTTAGTGTGATTATCTGTTGCGGAAACAGATACATTCAGGTTTGATTCGACTTAAGAAGTCTGCCACTTTGTTTTCTCGGCCTTTGAGGTATTCAATTTCAAACTGGTACTCTCCGAGCTTAATAAGCCATCGTTGGTGACGCGGTAATAAACCTCTTCCTCTATACTTCGCTTGAAAGCACTTAATAGGTTGTTGGTTGTCGGTCAAAATTTTGAATTTATTACCATACAAATATGGTCTAAAATAGTTTATAGTCACATGATGGCCAAAAATTCTTTGTCCGTGGCAGAATAGTTTTGCTCATGAGAGTTCAAGGTTATTGATGTAAAACAAACAGGGTGACCATCTTGCGACAAGACGGCTCCTATTGTTAGAGGCATCTGTAGTTAATTGAAATTGCTTAGAAAAATCAGGAAAACGGAGTATAGGATGTGCGCTTATAAGACTTTTAAGTTTTTCAAATGCATTGATGTAATTTCGATCATGCGCATTGATTCTTGGAGATGCGGCAACGGTTGCCTCGCTCGAACCAATGGCCACCCTGGAAATCAGGGACCTCGACTGCGTCACGGACAAAGCTGAAGTAGAGGATGCCATTAGGAGGGAGTTCCCCAGCTTAAGTGAAGTCAAGGCAAGATTGGCACGTGAAAATACAAGGGGGCAACGCATGGCTATTGTCGAACTAGCTGATAAAGACGCCCAGCAAATCCTGGCGAAGGGCAAAATTAAGATAGGTTGGGTGATCTGCAGGATATGGAGAAGAGCGATCCCTATCCGCTGCTTCAGATGCTTCGAATACGGACACACCGCGTATGGCTGTAGGGGACCCGACAGGAGATCTCTGTGCTACAAATGTGGTGCAAACGGGGCACAATAGGAAGGAGTGCACGAACGAGGCAAAATGCATTCTTTGCAAGGATGCCAAGCTAGCACCCATTGACCTCAAACATGAGCCGGGGACAGGGAGATGCTGGGTTTTCAAGGAGGCCCTAACTAAAGCCAAATCGATACTCAAATGATCCGTATCCTGCAGGTCAATTTGCACCGAAGCACAAACGCCCAGGACCTACTTGAGCAGTTTGCGAGGGATAAGAAAACTGACCTCCTGTTGCTGAGCAACATCATAACAAGTACTCGCATCTGGGTTCGAGACAGCGCCCGCCTTCAGGTGCAGGGCCATGGACGCGGGGATGGTTTTGTGTGGGTGCGGTGTTCAGGGATAACATATTTCAGTGTTTATCTGACGCCTAACGAGGCAATGCGATCTTTTCGAACCAAACTCGCTGCCCTGGAGGACGCTGTCTCGAACACAGAGGGCCACATGCTGGTCGGGGGAGACTTCAACGCTAGAGCCATTGAATGGGGTATGCCACAATCCGACCCAAGAGGAAAGCAAATATTGGACATGGTGGCCAGAACAGCGCTTTTTGTCCTAAATACTGGTAACACCCCTACTTTCCGCCGCTGGGGTTGCGTAGGAACCATACCCGATGTGACACTCGCTTCGGAGTCCCTGGTACCTAGAGTACACAACTGGCGAGTACTAGAGAACTACTTGGCTAGTGATCACCAGGATACAGCGGTTGAGATTCACGACAGTGCCACTCTGCGTGCATATGTCCAAACTTCAATCCTCGGATGGAGGACGGGGAGCATGGACGTAGAGAGATTCGCTGACGCGCTTACGGCAGGCGCAGCGTTGCTGGGAGCTCCGCCAGGGAGTGGAGGGCCTACAGCCAAGGACTTGGTGAACTCAACTATGAGTACCATCATAGCTGCTTGCGAGTCTTCCATGCCCCGTCGGAGAGCCCGACACGGTAAGCCTCCAGTATACTGGTGGTCAAACGAGATCGCCGAACAAAGAAGTGAGTGTCAGAAACTTCGGCGAGAGGCCCAGCGGGCGCGAACGCGGGAGGAGGGAGACACTAGGCTAGCAGAATACAGGTCCGGCAGGAAATATCTTCGCAGGCTTATTAACAAGAGCAAGGCCCGATGCTGGCAAGACCTCGTAGACGATTTAAATAGGGATCCGTGGGGCCTTGGCTACAAGCTGGTCACGGGGAAACTTGGTGCCCTACGGAAGCCTTGTATACATGACGCGGAAAAGATGGACGCGATAGTGCGGGGACTCTTCCCCGCCCATCCCGTCCGTGTTGACGCTGTCCATGGTGAAACAGCAGTAGAGTGCCCACTCTTCACACAGCTGGAACTGGAGGAGGCAGTCCTCTCCCTGAAAGCGAGGAAGGCTCCAGGTCCAGATGGTGTCTATCACCATTGTCCTGACTTGCTGCTCAGCACATTCAACGCTTGCCTACGGGACGGGGTTTTCCCGGTACGATGGAAGGCGGCGAGGCTCGTGCTGATTAGCAAGGGGAAGGGAAATCCCGAATGGCCGTCTGCATACCGCCCGTTATGCATGCTAGACACGGCTGGGAAAGTGCTAGAGAAACACACCAAGGGAAGACTCACTGACGCGATTCGTGCTGCTGGGGACCTATCTCCTCGGCAGTATGGCTTTAGAGCAGGACGTTCTACCATTGATGCGATTGCAGAGGTGGTGAACGCGGTCCAAAAGGCAGAGGCATATAGTCGCACCAAGCGACGGATCGTCCTGTTGGTGACACTCGACGTCAGGAATGCCTTCAACTCCGCTAGATGGGTGGATATTCTGGACACGCTGGAAAACTCTTTTCAAGTTCCAGAATATCTAATGCGGCTTTTGAGGAACTACCTAAGGGACCGAAGCCTGCTCTACGACACGACACAGAGCCAACGAAGGATGGAAATTACATCGGGTGTTGCCCAGGGATCTATCCTTGGTCCGGACCTGGGATACGTGTCTTACGACGGGCTACTGAGACTTGAGATGCCAGATGAGTCGCGCTTGGTCGGCTATGCGGATGATGTTGCGGCTCTGGTCGCCGGACGCACCGTTGAACAAGCGCAACTTAGGCTAGGTATGCTAATGCGCCGAGTGAGGGACTGGATGACTACTCGCGGGCTCAGTCTAGCACTGGAGAAAACCGAAGTGGTCATCTTGACAAAAAAGAGAATCCCTAGAGTAAGGATGATCAGTATTGGAGATATACAGATCGAATCGAAGCCAGCGGTGAAGTACCTGGGGCTACTGATCGACTCGAAGATGAGTTTCTCTGAGCAAATCAGGGCAACGGCTGAGAAGGCTGCTTCGGGAATATCGGCCCTGAGTCGACTTATGGCCAACGTAGGGGGACCCAGCCCATCAAGAAGACGCCTCTTGATGAGTTCTGTAGGGTCAGTGCTACTGTACGGAGCAGAGGTATGGGGCGACGCTCTCAGCAAGGAGGTATACCGAAAACGATTGGCACAGGTACAGAGAAGAGGAGCACTGAGAATTGCATCTTCGTATCCAACAGTCTCCGACTCGGCGGTGAGAGTGATTGCAGGCGTGATACCTGTCGCCCTCCTTGCCAGAGAGCGCCGCGCTATTTACCTGCGCCGAAACGAGGATGCGAGGGAGATGGTTGTCCGCGAGGAGAGACAACGCTCGCTCAACGGTTGGCAGCAGTCTTGGAGGAATTGCACGAAGGGAAGGTGGACTGCGCGCCTCATCCCGGATGTGAGACCGTGGCTAAATCGAAGGCATGGTGAGACTGACTTCTATCTGACCCAGCTTTTGAGCGGGCACGGGTGTTTTCAGTCTTACCTGCACAAGATCGGCAAGTCACGGTCTCCCGATTGTCGGTTTTGCCCAGGAGAGGAGGACAATGCCTGTCACACATTTTTTGCGTGTACCAAATGGGCCAGGCTGCGAAGGAAACTCTACAGGGAGACGGGAGAGCTCACCCCGGATAATATAGTTGTGGTGATGCTCGAATCGGTTGACAAATGGAACCAGGTGGCACATTATGCTCGGGCAGTCCTAAAAGATAAAAGGGACTCGCAGCAGCCGGAGGTGCTGGGGCTGGGGGATCGCTCTTCTGGTATTTCCTCTTCCCCTCTCCCCTCCCACTAGGAAAGGGACTCCTCAGTTTGAAGGCGCCCCACGGCGTAACAAAACGAGACCTGGCCCGAAGTAATGTGTCAAACGGTTCCAGGCTAGGTTCTCAGATTGACAGGGGAGGTGTTTAGTGGGTAGTCCAAGGGTATCCTCCATAGGAATCCCACACTGCCAGACTCGGCAGGCGTAAATGCCTTCATCTCCCTACCACAAAAAAAAAATAAATTTGCGATAAAAGCCAGTAATACCCAAAATACGTTTGATGTACTTTCGGTTTTTGGTCTTTCCAGAAATCTACATTTATCTATTTGAATCTTCAGTTGGTATTGTTTCAAAGTTTTAAAAATGTGTGTAATTGCCTTAATGTGCTCTTCAAGGGAGGCACTGAAAATGAGTACATCATCTAGGTATACCACACAGGTTTTATTTATATGATCCCTCAAGACGTCGTTAATTAGTCTCTGAAACGTTGCAGGGGCGTTTTGTAGGCCAAACGGCATCCTGACAAATTCATGAAGACCATGTGGGGTCACGAATGCTGTCTTTTTTCGATCCTCTTCTCGGATCAGAATCTGGGGGTAACCTTTTGCCAAATCAATTGTCGAGAAATATTGGGCTCTGCCCAATTTGTCTAAAATAGAATCTATATTGGGCAACGAGAATTTATCATCTACCGTTACGTCATTCAATTTACGAGAATCAATGACGATTCTGATTTTCTTTTCGCCAGATTTATCACATTTTTTGGGTACGACAATAAGCGGATTAGAATATTTGGAATCACTTTTCCCTATAATTCCTTGCTCTTCCATTTCCGCGACTTGCCTTCTTACTTCTTGCTCATATTAAGGGGATATCTGTAAGGCTTTGAATTGATCGGTCTATCGCTTGTGGTGATAATCTCATGTTGGACACTTGGAGTACATGTGAGCTTATCACCTTCTTTAAAAAATAAATGTTCAAATTTTTTAATGAGGCCTGTTATTGCTTGACGTTCTTGGACATTAAGGTGCCCGAGAACAAGACGTTCAAAAGATCCTTTTTCAATTGTTTCAAGAGCACATGCTTCTCTCGTGGAAATGAGATTATTAAAAAAGGTGATTCTTTGGTTGTTGAGTGTTAGAATTTTATTTTGGATATCTATAACCGCTCCTAATTTGTTTAGAAGATCGATATCAGTAACAAAATCATATCTTCATTGGCAAAATTTCTTGCCTTCCAACGAATTTTTGATTCCGGTGGAAGTTTGATTTCTAATGGACGGGAGTATGAACTTCATACTTTATAGTATCCTTTCCAGTTATAGTCGTAAAATATAAGGGTTTTATTTTAATTTTTGGAACTTTGGCAATATATTCGTTTAGTATACTGAAAAAAGAGCCTGTATCTACTAATGCTAAGTATTTTTCAAGAGCGATAGTTATATGAATCAGTGGTAGTTCGTCCGAGGCTAGTTTATAAAAAACTGGTCCCGTTCTTCAAAACCACCAACATGGTTCAATTCATCTTCAACATTTCTGTTTTCATCCACTACATTCTCGGGCTCAAAATTTTCTAATATTTTATTTTGGCACGAAACACAACAAGTGTTTGCTTGCACGTTATCGACTTCCATAGGTGTAACTTGTTGCCTACGGAAACCGGAAGTGCCATTCGGGGTTTTCTGAAAATTATTCTTTTGTTGTCGAGAACTATCGAAATTATTTTTACGATAATTGTTTGTATTTTCGAACTGATTTTGACCTGAAGACTGTCCTGTAGGTTTGTATTGTTTTGATTGTCGCATTGATTCTGATAGGGGCTTGTGGTCAGTTTGAGTCTGATAGTATGTATATTGTAGCGTATTTGTCATAGTTTGTCCTTTCTCATGATTTGTTTGAAATTTCGTTCTATTGTTATTGACAAAACTTTTGGTATTGGGTGAAAATTTAACTTTTTTATATTCTTCCCGAATGCACGAATCTTCATAGCGTCTTTCACGCATCACATCGATGATATCTAAAATTTTATTCATTTTAAAGATTTTTTCTAACAACACCCTTTGCGTCATTTCTTTGGCCGTGTTTTTGAGAGGAGAGAGTCTACATTACTTAAATCCTCGATTTTTTATAATCAAACGATTTCTTGTATGTTCAACGGTTTCTGAGCTCAAGTCATTGATTCGTGCCATCAAAAAAGTTGGTTTGACTGCTGCAAAGCCCTTCTGGTAGGTGCACTCTCCTGCCTGCTTGACTTCCTTAATCTTGCATGGACACACATGAGCTAGCATTTTTTTGTTATATTCAAAGGCCAAAAATCAAGTCTTTGCTTGTGAAATCACGCTCCAGAGAAAACGATTCCGTGTTTTCATCCAATCACTATGAAAAGCTTTAATCCAGAAAATTTGCTATTTGCTTTATTTTTTTTAATTACTGTTCCTTATGCATTCTGAAAATAATATTAAATAAGGAAGCAACTTGACTTAACAAGTTCGCAGAATGTTACATGCCGGAAAAGGTCCAAGTGCGGGCATCAACATTAATTGCTGATCATCAAATAAAGCAGATAGGTAATTTAAAATTAATCACTACAAGTCTACCAAACCCACGTGCTCATCACCAAGGACGACTCGCATACTACAAGCTATGATTTTTTCCTTCCCAGCAAAATAACATCCAAAACATATGTTTTGAGTCCATTTTGTACCGAAACATTAGTTCAGCACCCAAAAGGCAATATAACATTCATTATAAATAGCTGCAATCATTGATGGATGACCATTTATACACTCGCATAAATCTCATACACACTTTTTCATCATAATTTTCCCAACTCGTGTCGATTTATTATTTATATGGCACTCGAGCCGTCATCATTAACAAGCTCGCTAGCCAATCAAACGATATTTAAATTAAAGGCCACCATACCTACAAAATTTCAAATCGTCGCCATCGTTGGAGTCGTCAACGGTGACCCCCACGTGAAAAAACAACAGTTGTATCTTTGATTGGTCATCATTTGCTTACATACATCGAAATATTTAAAGATTACTTCAAGTTAGAAAGTACGAAAAAATACAATACAACACAGAAAATAATATCAACAAGTACAACAAAGATACAAATCGATCGACCAATCGGTCCATTGATCCAAGCTGTCTGATCGGACGTACAACAGTGGATTGATCGCAAGTATTTATGTATGGTTATGGGTACGTATGTTACTTGGTTAGATACAGATACAAAATATACCCTCGACTGATCAATGATGAATTGTGTTGATCAAATAAATTTGTTAGGGGGTACTTGAAGGTAATTTAAATTTTTATTTATTAAATAGACTTTAATTAATGATGTGTTATGATTGCACAGTTCGCACAATGGGAAATTTCATTTCTATGAAAGGAACCCAATGACGCGCCAGGCAAGCAGGTAATGCAAGAAAAGTAAAAAAGAGACTCAAACACTTGGATTGAATAGAATATGAAAGATTTCAGGTTAAATTATGTCACAACTCTTGGGAGAGGGTCGTCTATTGTGCAAAGTGATCGTGAAAAATGATTTTGATCTTGATCCTTCAAAGGTGGTCTCTAGCATTCTCGTCTAGACCTGATGATCTTTTGGGAAATGTTCGCTTGTACAGTACATCGCCGATCACTTCTAGGAAGGTTAATTGCGTGTATGAAAAGATATATGCAATATGGGTTTGCTAACAATAGCAGTGTTTTGAGACCAATGTAATTGCAGCTTTCATTTAATCTTAAATTTATTGATGTTGATCAAGTCTAGTTAAGATTGAAATGCAGGCTCATTTAATACTACCTGCTCCTATTTCATACCAAAGTAGAGATGAACTTGTCCCTCATTATCTAAGTTTTACATCTACATATGTTCAAATCCAATCTGCTCATTTATATATATTTTCGTGGATTGTTATTACTAATCATTGTTTACAGGTGTGTCGAAAAATGTTTGTAATAGCTTTCGAATTATTTATTTCGAACACCCTTCGAAATTACTAAAATAGTCTTCTAAATCGAAATTATGTTTCAAATTTGTGAAAATTATACATACATACAAATATACTAAACATGCACGTGTGTCGGTCGATTCGAGTACTCTAGAAAATTTTCCAGAACCGATTTATAGATGATTCAAATGCTCGAAATTAAACAGTTTCACAGTGGTGTCCTGTAAATTAAGTAAATGCATAACAACATGATCGATTGTTTTAACGGATGAAAGCGCAGCATGTAATCTAGTTACAAAGAATCGTAGCAAATCGTGGGAATCATTAATTTGTGGTTGATTTACAAATATGAGTACAAAATATCGAGTTTTGTATTTCGTTCATGCTGTTGCAATAGTTGGATGCTTGTTATAAAGTTGCGTACGCAAAGATTTGATGAGTTGATGAGAAATAAATTGATTGTACCGTACTGATTGGATATATTTTAAGAAAAGTTTAAGAAAACGGTAATTGGATTGAATCAAAAGTGATGTATTTGATGAATACAATTTAATTTGGTCTAAACCATATTGGGTTATTAACAGCTGACGTTGTAAAAGTGCCACTTAGTTTTAGTCTTTAGTTGTTGCCTAAAATGAAGAAAAAACAAGATGCTTATTTAAAAATGCCAAGCAAAAAAATAAAATCTGGCATCCAAATGCCCTGGAAAGAGTAAAATAAATTTCATGAAATCAGTGCCAAGGCAATTATATCTGTTTATAGATATGGGGTTTTCCAATAAGCGGTGTTATTTTGATATTAAAAGAAAAATGCCGGTAATAGTGGAAAACAACATCAGGCAAATGACCACCACGATCACGCTTACCGGACCACATTCTTTTCATGAAATTTTCCATAACCAAATCCAATAAGAGGTGTTATTTTGATATTAAAAGAAAAATGCCATTTTTTAACATGAATGATCGGATGTTTATTTCATTATAAAGGAGAAGGTATGGCGTTAATAGTGAAAAATAACATGAGGCAAATGACCGCCACGACAAGCTTACAGGACCATATCCTTTTCATGAAATTTTCCATAACCAAATCGCAAAGTGGCTGCCCTATCTCCTCAAAAGTCTTACGATTTCCATCTTTGAACGACGTTCTCTTTCACGTGGCCCCAAAGGAAGGAGTCGCAAGGTGTTAAATCACAAGATCTAATTAAAATAACACCTCTTATTAGAAAATCCTATATTACAGTTGTTGTTCTCATGTCAAAATGGAAAATTGAATTGATACCGATTCCAAAAGCTCATTTTTTTGTTTTTAGGGTATTTTGAAGTCAGGTTTTATTTTTGTTAAACATATTGTCGCGTGTTATTGGTTCGCGGCCTATAATTTTAACGTTCCGGGAAAGTGAAAACGCAATGTCTTTTAATTTTAGTTAAAAGAGTTTATTTAATAAAATGCACAATAATCGGTTAACACTTTCACTAATTTTAATTTTCACTATTAAGATTCTAACACTTGTCCATAAATTTATTATCGCAATTGTCTTCTAAATCACTTCACTATTACGAAACACACTTTTCTTTCGCACTTCTTGTCGCGGTTGCATGAATGATGATCCCCCCATTCATTCAGCTCGCCTTTATATAGGGTCTCTACCTATTCACCCATTTCTCGTTTATTGGCGAATGTTCTACCGAGAGGTACCTGGTATATTCGAGCAAATTCATGAATGGAGTGACGTCACTTGCAGATGTTGATCATGCTTGTTGGGTTCTCGTGGTTTCGAGTGAATTCGTGTTCTTCATTGTTGTGAAAACAATTGCGACAGTAGCTCGCAGAATTATTTGTACATGTAACACTGCTCCCACCTCAGTTCTTTTCGCCCCGAAAAGATGTGTCGCCAGTTATAGTCAATTCTCCCTGGATGTAATATGGGGCAAGACGGTCCAGATGCACGATTTTCATTTTGGCTCTCGGTTTCCGGTGTTCCTGTATGCGATATACGACGTCGTTGATTCGCTTTGTGACTCGGTATGGTCCCTCCCAGTTATGTTGCAACTTTGGAGACCTACCCTTTCGCCGTTGCGGGTTATATAGCCACACCAAGTCATCTTGCTAGAAGCCAGTAGAATTAGCCTTTAGATCATACCTGGTCTTCATGCGGTCAGTAGCCGATTCGAGGTGTTTTCGCACTGTCCGATGTATCTGGTTCAACCGTTGTCTTAGATCACTTGCGTACTCCGAGATCGTTTGGGGTTTCTCGGGGGGTGTTCCAAACTTTATATCAGCTGGCAGACGAATAGTCTTTCCAAAAATGACTTTGGCTGGGGCTTGGCCCGTCGATGCAGGTTCGGCAGCTCTGTACGCCATCAAAAATAGTGGGATATGTCGGTCCCAGTCCCTTTGGTTCTCGTCAACCATCTTGGCAAGGTGTTTATTGAGCGTGCCGTTGAAACGTTCGACCATTCCATCGGATTGGGGATGCAGCGGTGTTGTCCTCGTTTTCCGTATTCCGAGCAGCTCGCACATTTCGCCAAAAACTAGTGACTCAAAGCTTCGGCCTTGATCCGAATGTAATTCGCAAGGTACGCCGTACCTACTGACCCAATTTAACACTAGCTGTTCAGCTACGGTAGTTGCTTCCTGGTTGGGAATGGGGTAGACCTCGGGCCACTTGCTGAAATAATCGGCTACAACCAGCGTATATCGATTTCCCCAATCGGATTCAGGAAAGGGTCCTGCGATGTCAACAGCAATCCTTTCGAATGGCACGCCTACGTTATAGGTTTGCATTTGTCCTCTCAGTCGTCGCTTTGGGCCTTTGACGGAAGCGCAAATTGTGCATCTGCGACACCAGTCCTCTACGTCTTCTCGAGCGTGGAGCCAGTAGAACCGTTCCCGCAATTTCGCTAAGGTCTTGTTAACACCAAGTTGGCCTCCCGAGGATCCTTCATGCATTTCCTTAACCACATCGTGGATTCGGCTTTTGGGAAGTATAGTTTGCATCCTATAGGAGCTGCCATCCGCCGTTTCCCATTTTCGCTTGAGTACGCTACCCTCCACCTGAAGAGAGTTCCATTGTGCCCAATAGCTTTTCAGGGTTGCGCCATGCATTGAAACGTCTTTCCACTCAGGTCGCCCAGTCGTCTCCTTCCATACTAGCAATGGTCCGATGTCTTCATCGGCTAGCTGGGCATTTCGAATCTCCTCCGATGACCAACCTTCATCGAATTCCGCCGTTATCAGTCGCAGATCAACGGGCGGTTCTTTTTCCTCAACCCGTCGGCAATGCTTGCAGTTAGCTGGACATGGATGACGAGATAGGGCGTCAGCAATTCCATGAACTCTGCCCTTGTGAAGTAGTTGGGGCCTCACTAGGTCTGGTCGGATCGTCGATCGGGTTGCACCAGTGTCGTTTGTTATGGTGCAATGTACTTCATCAACTTGAACAGGAAGGCATCTGTCTGCTTCTCCACGATGTTGCCTTGGCACGGTGCTGGGGATGTCGATACTCCTAGCCAACGTTCGCCCCACGAAGTTGGCCCTTGCAGTTTGATGGGCCTCCATTCTAGGCTCCTGACACGGTCTGGATCTCCACCACCCTGGACAATAGCTCGGTCTTCTTCCCTTCTTGCAGTCTCTTTGCAGGTGCCCTTTTTCCCCGCAATTTCAGCATCTAGGCGCACCATTCACCTGCAGCTCTCGCTCAATTCCCGCGCGCTCACACCTGCAATTATCTGCCAGTACCTCGCGAACCTGGGCAGTGGTACGGGTCACATTTTTGGCTCCCTCAAAATTTAGACTATAAGCCAATGCATCCTTGACTGTTTGCTTTTGAGCTAACCGCACGGCTTGTTGCAATTCCTTGTCCTTTAAGGCGCTGATGAATGCTTCTGCTGCTACGTCATCTCGATGTTCTGGGTCGTACGCTGGGTAAGCCAAAAGTGCCAGTCGCTCAATGTCTTGTGCTAGCTGCTGCAAGGTTTCGCCAGACTTCTGCATCCGATGCCGTAGCTGTGCCCGGTAAATCTGCTTCAGATGATCGTCTCCGTAACGCATGTCCAGCGCATTCATTATAGCAACCGGGTTTGAATGCAGCTCAACGGGGATAGTCTGCAAAAGCTCGGCAGCTGGGCCTCTTAGAGCAAGAATTAACGCAGTTGCTCGTTCCTGCTCATTCCAGTGATTTATCCTAGCGGCTGCTTCAAACTGGATTTTGTAAATACTCCAGACCGTTTGCCCATCGAATATTGGTGCTTGCACATTTCTAGATGAGCTTTGCGCTGCGGTTATAATTGGGGCTGGTGGGGCGGTTGTTACTGCCTTCGCTGCTTCCAAGTCCTTTTTCACTTTTTCCATCTCATGGTTGACCTGGCTGATCTCAAGGTTGATTCTCTCCTCGACCTGGTATACCTTCTCCTCGACGCATTTAATTTGGTTGTTGAGACTACTGAGCTCCGCTTTTATTTCGCTTGACTGTTATTCCAGCTTCTGTGTGATGTCCGCCTTGATTTCGAACGCTTGTTGGTCTAGCTTCGCTGATTGTTCATTTAGCTTCGCAGCTAAACTGGATGTCTGTTCATTTAGCTGCGCTGATTGTTCACTAAGCTTCGCTGATTGTTCATTTAGCTTCACAGCTAAACTGGATGTCTGTTCATTTAGCTGCGCTGATTGTTCATTAAGCTGCGCTGATTGTTCATTTAGCTGCGCTGATTGTTCATTTAGCTTCGCAAATAAATAGGATGACTGTTGTCGCTGCTCTTGCTGCATCAGCATCAACATTTGCATCAGCGCATTTTCTGGTTCCTTTGGTTTTGGTGTTTCGGCTTCACCACCTTCTGCGCCTCTTTCTGCAGCTGAGAGCTCACCCGAATCCAGATTCCCGCCGTCCGACTCGATCGCATCACGCAAGCGTGCAATCAGTATGGCCTTTGTACCTTGTGTAGCCAGATTTCTTTGTTCCAACTCCTCTTTGAGCTCCGATATGCTCAATTGATTAATTTGTAGGTGTAAATTTCCTGGCATTTTTATTGTTTCGGTTATTTTTCCACGTTAATTTTCACAATTGTGCGCTTTAAAATTGTTTAAACGTTTTCACTTCCAAAATTTTTCTTTCTCACTTCTTGACACCATTGTCGCGTGTTATTGGTTCGCGGCCTATAATTTTAACGTTCCGGGAAAGTGAAAACGCAATGTCTTTTAATTTTAGTTAAAAGAGTTTATTTAATAAAATGCACAATAATCGGTTAACACTTTCACTAATTTTAATTTTCACTATTAAGATTCTAACACTTGTCCATAAATTTATTATCGCAATTGTCTTCTAAATCACTTCACTATTACGAAACACACTTTTCTTTCGCACTTCTTGTCGCGGTTGCATGAATGATGATCCCCCCATTCATTCAGCTCGCCTTTATATAGGGTCTCTACCTATTCACCCATTTCTCGTTTATTGGCGAATGTTCTACCGAGAGGTACCTGGTAGATTCGAGCAAATTCATGAATGGAGTGACGTCACTTGCAGATGTTGATCATGCTTGTTGGGTTCTCGTGGTTTCGAGTGAATTCGTGTTCTTCATTGTTGTGAAAACAATTGCGACAGTAGCTCGCAGAATTATTTGTACATGTAACAATATGTTTATTCACACTGCTGATTTTATGTCTACGGAACATTTTCTGGAAGCCCAAGTTGCCCCTCTAATTTTTATTAATATTTACGTAATAGACATAGACCTTTTACAATATAAACAAATTATTTACCATATCTAAATTTTTTCACGGAGCTCCTTAATAATGTTTCTGCTCATATCTACAAGATCCATTTTTTTGTTACCATGGGGAAAAGTATTCATGACGTTTCTTTCAAGGATATTCATTTATTTATTTATTTTGCCAAGCAAAGCGTAATTACAAACGAAATACATATATAGTACATGAACAACAACAAAAAAAAAAATCAAATTTAATTTAATCATTTATGAGGAAAGGGCGTTGAGGGCATTTAAAATTTGTTTCTTAAAATTGGATTTGTAGGTGGTTGTGGAGTAATGTACGCTAAACTTGTTGAATGGTTTACAGCATCTGTTAAGCGGCTCTTGCTAGCATAGTTGGTGTGATATATACGCAAGGTTAGCGTTGGTGTGTGTCTTGTGGCTCTTATAGGATCATTCAAGCGAATCTTGTCTGACAAGGATGAAGTTTAAATGTTACCTCTTAAAACATCAAACGGCACGCAGGCGGACAATACAACTCTCCTGGAAGCCAGTGTAGTCAGGTTGATTAGTTGAAGTCGAACCTCATAAGAAGGAAGATAGTGGAAAGAGGTACTCCAATCTAAGGCTATGAATGTCGAATATGGGGTCCCAGACTGTGCAGCCGTATTCAATAAGTGGACGGACAAGTGAGGTATACAAAGATTTAGTAGCCCAGCTACTACTGAACTCTTTTGCTCTACGTTCAATGAAACCTAGCATTTTGTAAGCTTTGCTCAGGATTTCATCATAATGGAGGTTAAAGCGGAGTTTCGTGTCTAAGACTACGCCAAGGTCGACTCTTCTTAGTTGTGTGTTATTAATGTCATAATCATGTAAGATGACGTTCTTTCTTCTTGCAAAACTTATTATCCGGCATTTTTCGATATTGAGACCAAGCTGGTTTCTGTCACACCACTGAAGGAGAGCAGCTAATTTGGATTGGAGAAAAGATACATCGGATAAGGATTGTATGCAGTTATAAAGTTTGAAGTCGTCGGCGTTAAACAGGTGTGGAATATCAGACAGTACTGTAGAATAATCGGCGATGAAAATACTAAAGAGGAGTGGACCAAGATGACTGCCTTGAGGTACTCCAGAGGTGACACTGAACTCACGAGACAACCGACCTTGAAACTTACGCATTGTGTGCGGTCTTTTAAATATGACTGAATCCAGTTGAGCAGCGAACCATAGATGCCAAAAATGCGAAGTTTATTCACAAATATTTCATGGTTCACTCGAACAAACGCTTTATTGAAATCTGTGTATATCGCATCTATCTGGTAGCCTTGCTCCATACTAAAAAGAATATCCGACGTCAAGGTAATTAGATTAGTGGTAGTAGGCCTATTTTTACGGAAGCCATGTTACTGTTCATTCATATACGGTTCGATAATGGGGGAAATTTTACTGCAGATAATTTTTTCGAACAGTTTTGGCATACTAGAAAGGATAGCAATACCCCTATAGTTCTCCACGTGCCACTTATCGCCTTTTTTGTGAATTGGTGTTATAAATGATGGTTTCCAAAGTTTGGGGAATATACCAGATGCTAATGATTTATTAAAAATAAGGAAGAGAGGTCTAACCAATTCATCTTTGTAGAGAGATGAAAAGCAAGGAGAAATAAGGTCAAGCCCGGGTCCATTAATTGGATCAAGATCTTCAATAGCCTGAAGAATTTCATCTTCAGAAATGGTAATGCTTCCAACTAAGGTCTTTGTGACTATTTCCAATGACTCTAAATGAGGCAAAGTGACTGAATTAGAGTAAACCTGCTGAAAATGATCAGCAAAGAAATCACAGATCTGCTCAGTACAGGATGAGGCAGAGTCATTGTATGACATTAAAGAAGGGTAACCAGATTTTTCGCGCTTAACGTTAACAAAGTCGAAGAATTTTTTGGGATTAGAAATAGTTTCTTCTGCTTTGACGTTAACGTATTTTGATAGACCTCTTGCGATTTAATTTTGAATTCAAGTGCAAGTTTATTATACTTACTCTGGGTCTCACCACTTACATATTTATCTTTTCTGAGGAACCTGTATAATTTGTTTCTCTGGTTACGTGAATGTCTTAGATCACTCCCCAGCCATGGTTCTGAAACCTTATCTTTTTTCTTGATTTTTGGTACGAAAGATTCAACAGCGTCAAAGATTATACGATAAAAGGTGGATAGAGCCGTATCCAAATCTAACGTTGACAGAGTACCGTTCCAGTCGACACGGGATAGAAGACTCTTAATGTTTCCATAATCACCATTGCTGAAGTCATATTAAATAGTTCCATTCTACGATATAGAATTGAGAGTATCGGGAGTGGACAAATCAACAGAAAAAGCTGAGTGATAACTCTTGTTAGAAAACAGATTCTCATTGTCATCAGTTAAATTGACCACTGCTTCTTCGTATGCATTAGAAAAAATAAGGTCTAGCCATATACCGTTCTGGTTGGGCTAGGAGCTATCTGCTGCAAATCGTTACTATAGAAGGTGCTCATTAAGTTGAAATCATTACAATTAAGAAGATTCACCGGAAGGAGTCGACCGTCATCTTTGTCGATCACAAATTTTATATTAGGTCTATTAAAATCACCAGTAATGATAACTTTATCATCTTCATTTGTCATTGCAGTGATACCACTTATAATTTTACAGACGTTGTTGTAGCCAGTATCGTTCAATTTAGGTGGGACATAAAACACGCCAATAAACAAATTAGATTTTTGCATTTTTATTTTGACCACTTTATGTTGGAATAAATTATGCGGCGCGCAGTTAACTGGCTCGCTCATGAAGGAGTTATGTATCTCAATCAATACACCGCCTCTTCGCGACTGGCCAGTGCTAATCGGATCTCTGTCATCTCTGTAAATCCTCCAGTTACTATCGAGAATTTCTTCATTACTGTGAGAATCCGTCAACCAAGTTTCAAAACAGGTAAAAGCATTAAAATGGCACGATTTTGTGTCAAGGAAAAACTTATTTAATTTACTGCACATACCTCCACAGGTGTGGTAAAATAATTTGAGGCTTTGCTGATTATAGGAGCGAAAAAATTTATTGTGATGTTCCTTAGTTCTTTGCAGGGAAGAAATATGGTTGGAGCTTACATGAGATGCGTATATTTAAAGATCTTTTATTAGCCTGTTTTAGAGTTACACCTAACTCCTCATGGAATGAGAAATATACGAGCCTAAGAGCCTCAAGATCGATTGGAAGACCTTCCCTTTGAATTAAGATTTTCAGGCTGGTTTTTGTTTTACCGTCTGTGCAGGTTGTGTCTGGGATCTTGTACATATAAGAAAGGTAAAGACGAACGGATTCATAGATTTTGTTATCTCTGAGTCGAGATATAAGGTATCTTTTTTCCAGGTCAGCTCCTGACACCATAGTGGCCTTGACTGAAGGAGGCAGAAGATGATCTAAGAATGGCTGGGTTAAGTTGTTTGAGGCAAGTAATATCGGTTGAGTAATAGACCCAGACGAAACAGGAATCAAGTCCTGTCCACGGATAAAATTCCTGAATCTACCCTGATTAGTGCATCTAGGTACCAAGCAGGGACCAGCATCCAACTCTTGTGCACAAGATGCCACAGAATCTAAACCTGTTTCAGATTCGCCAGCACGAATGCAAACGGAGTGCAATGTTGAGTCAGCCGAAGAAGTGCGATTAACATTCGATTGGTTAGGCGAGGGAGAAGTCGTTTTAGAGCTGGCATTAATGTGATTATTGATTGATGGGTTGTAGTTACTATCTAAGATTTTACAATTATGCTTAAGGCTACTTGTATTACCACTATCTTTGGATTCTGGGCCAGTAGTGTATTCGTTCCATTGTTTGAAAAGCAAGCTATTCCAAGAACAGGCACCATTTTTCTTCTTGACGTTCTTAAATAGCCAGGCGTATCTTGTGAGAATACATACCTTAAACTCACGTCGTCGCTGATGCCGGAAAGGAAGCTCCGCAGCCTTGCATCTACTAACAACTTCTGAACTGAGATTACGTTGTTGAATTTTCTTGAACCCTTAACAAAAAAGATGTTGTAGTCAGCTTGCTGGTTTAAGCCAGAAAGCTTCTGTATTCTGATATCCCACTCTTCATCGAACCATGGGGTGCCGAATTTGTAGATGCGTCGTGGACTACGTGGAGTAGAGGATGTTGTGTTACTGTAGTGTGTAACCAATGGATGAGAGATCGTTGGCCTAGTGAGACTATTTTGGTAATCTTGCAGGAGATTGCTGCACATCTTTTCGACATTATTTAGTTTCGATAGCAACTGAGTCAAATCTTCTTGGCCTTCAGGTTTGATTAGTGATGAAGTCATTTTTTCGAGGCTATAATGATGTTTTTCTAGCACTTTCTCAAGTATATTTTGTAGAGACGAAGAATCCTTGCAGCAATCACTTTCCTTCGGGGAATAGCACAAGAAAGTCTCTTTGATTGAAGCGAGCTGTGAACCAAGCAAATCGAGTGATCCACACACTTTTTTGTTGCTCTCCATAATGCTGCCAGATAATTCGTCGAAACTGGAAGCCATTTCTACAAAACTGTCGTCATTAGCTCCAGACTACGTTTGTTGTCGTGAAATTAGGCGGTTTTTTCATCGTTGAGTTTATCAATGTAGCCTATCAGTCTGTCGAACATATTTTGTAGGGTAACATTGAACCCTTGGCAATCCGAGCATATGAAGTGATTGTCCATGTATGGATTGTACCAATCTCTAGGCGCATCTATGCATCCTCCGTGAAGCTTTCTATTACCCCGCAGGTGACAAATTTGAAAGAATTGTCGAATGCGATGCAAGTCGAGAGGCTACATTTTATACTCATTGTAATACAACCGTTTTAAATCGATTTTATCAGTTCAACAAATCGTTTTAATATGAGTACGCGTAAAGAGGCTTTTTTAATATCAGTGGATAAAAACACATTTACAGCAGCTTAGAAGGAAGGTCATGAATAAGAACGAAATAAACAGATTGTGAACTTAGCAAAAAATTTCTTTCATTAAATGAGAATGCAAGTCATTTTTATATGGGATCTGCAAATCGTTTTTCTATTAGTTCGTGAACTAAGACAAGTTCGTACATTTCCCCTTCCCCTGCCCCCCTCGGTACTCATAAGGCAATTCTAAGACTTGTTTTGGAAAGATCTCGTTGAGACCTTTCCAATGACACCCTACTCGACTACCAATGGTGAAAATTTTTTTTGGGGTCACCTCCCTATAACCCCTTTGAAAAATTTTTCCACCATTGAACTTTCAAGAAGTCACCACTTCTGACCTTTCCACAAAATTTCATGCCTGTAGCTTCTATAGTTTCGGAGAAAAAGTGCTGTGACATACAGACGGACGGACGGACGGACAGATGGACACAGGTCGTGATTGCAATAGGGTTTTGTATTTTAGTACAAAACCCTAAAAAGTCGTTTTATATGAGTTCTACGTTTTTATGAGAGTTCACGCACTGAGGTAATTTTTAATTACAAAGAATAAAATACAGCACTTTAGTAAGTAGGTCATGGGTAAGAGATTTAAAACACTTTAGTAAGTAAGTCATAAATAAAAACAAAATGCGCGCTGTAGTTGTAAAAACACCTTGTGTACATGTAATGGCTGCATACTTAATAAGGTCTTATTTACGTGAGCGCGATTTTAACGGAGTGAATGAAAAACACGTCCACACGCAACGAAGGTAAAAACACAATTTGTACAAAGGGGGCACATTGCATCCTTTGCGAGAATGCTGATTCAAAATCAGATTTGAAGTATGCCTTAGGATCAGGAAAAAGTTATGTTTTCCAAGAAGCCCTAGCCAAGGTAACCCGTATCCAGTAGGTAAAATTTCACCGCAGTAAAACTGCAGAATACCTAATTGAACAGTTTGCGAGGGACATGAAAGCCGCCTTTTTGCTACTGTGTGAGGAACACCAAGAGTTCGTTACCATGGTATCCTCACGAAACTACTACTACCGCCATCTGGGCTCGAAGCAGTGCTGATTTCCTAGTGGAGAGCTATGGACGAAGGGATGGTTTCGTGTGGGTTCGGCGTTCAAGGACTTTATTCTTTAGTGTATACCCAACGACGAATGAACTGATATCATCCTTCCAAGTCGAGCTTAATCTTTTGGAGGACGCTGTCTTGGAAGCATATGGCCCCGTACTCGATGGGGGTCACTTCAATGTTAAAGTAATCGAATGGGTCATGCCTCAAACTGATCTGTAGGGAAAACAAATCTTAAAGATGATGGCCAGGACAGGACTTCTCGTGCTGAACATCGCCAATACGCCGACTTTCCGGCATGTGGGCTGCAAAGGAGTCATACCCGACGTGAAATTTGCCTTGGAGTCACAAGTTGGGAGGGTAAAGAATTGGGGAGAATTAGAGGACTACTCACCCAGTGATCATCAGTACATTCTATTTGAGGTCTGTGATGCTGTCTCTCAACGCCCATACTCCCTTTCTTCACAATTAGGTGCAGTATTAAGGCGATGGACTTCGAGAGGTTTGTCGAGGTGCGCACTACAGGTGCGCCATTGCTGGAAGATTTGTAGGGGACTGAAAAGCTAGCAGCCCAAGACGTAGTAAATTCAACTATGAGTGCCACCACTCTGCTTACAACGCTTTTATGCTCCATCGGAGACCCCAGCACGGCAAGTCTCCAGTGTTCTGGTGGTTGACTGAAATCACTGAAAAGCGAAAGGAGTTTCACAAGCTTCGATATGAAGCTCAACGGCTACGGAAAAGCAACAAGGCATGCAAGCGGCTAGCAGCATATAAGTCAGCCAGGAAATGCCTTTGCAAACTGATTAGCAGCAGCAAAGCTCGCAGCTGGCAAGATCTAGTGGAAGATTTCACAGGGACCCGTTCGGCCTTGGTTACAAGCTAGTTTCGCGAAAGCTTGGTGCCTTACGCAAACCCTACATATATGAAGCAGAGAAGATGAACAAGTTAGTGCGGGCACTTTTCCCCGTCCATCCCGTGCCTTTTGACGCTGTTCATGGCAAAAAAGTAGTTGAATGCTCACTCTTCACGTGGCTGGAACTGGAAGAACCAGTCGCATTATTGAAACGGTGGCGTCCTAGCTGAGGTATTGCAGCTCGTCTTTCACCATTGTCTTGACTTAGTGCTCGGTGCTTTCACTGCTTGCCTGCGGGAAGGTGCTTTACCGGAACGTTGGAAGGTAGCGGCGCTCTTGGTGTTCAACAAGAAAAAGGGTGTCTCAAGTCACCGTCTGCAGACCGCTCATTATGCATTCTAGACATAGCTGGGAAAGTACTAGAGTAACTTATCAAGCAAAAACTCACAGACACGATTCGTGCTGCTGGAGACCTACGAGTATCTCTACGGTAGTACGGCTTTAGAGCACGACGCTCAATTATTGGTGCAATTGCCGAAGTAGTAAGTGCAGAGGTGCTAAGTGCGGTAATGAAAGTGACGAAATACGCTGAAGAATACAGCTCGCAAATAAAATATTTCATTCAGTTTCGACGATCTTCAAGACCATCTACATGCACAAGAAAACCAAGTTTCAGATACACAAATATGTGAAAAGACCTGTACTATGCTAGTGGTGTGAAACATGGACCCTAACGCAAACATTCACAGGCATATTGAACGCCCTTGAGAGATGTGTCCTGAGGCAAACAATTGAATCCAAGCTGGATGGGAACCAATGGCGTATTCTATAAAATCAAGAACTGTATTAAATTTTTTAACGAGTTGGAGATCTCAACTATTGTAAGACTGCAGAAGCTGCAGTTGGCTGGCGACGTGAATCGAATGAATGAACAATGGATATGCAAGAAGGTATTCGTTGAGAGAACTGCAGGGTGGAGATCAGTAGGGAAACCGACAACGAAATTTCATCAATACTTGGATTTGAAAATAGGAGGTCGCGCTCAATAAACCGAGTCAGTTGCTGTAGTACTACAAAAAAAGAAGAAGCGTCGTCCGAAAGTTAGAAGCACATAGCTGTACCAAACGATGTGTGGTTCCGTTGGTGGCACTTGATATTCGATGTGCCTTCAACATCACTAATAGGTGGATATTCTCGATACGCTGAAACCCCTATTCTAATTTCAGAATATCTCCTGTGGCTTTTCAGGGACTACCTGAAGGACCAAAGCCTGCTTTTTTGATACGGTACAGGGCCGACAAAGGATATTAGTAACATCGGGTTGTGGTCAAGGGCCTATCAGACCAGACCTATGGAACATATCTACGATGGGCTACTGAGGCTAAGGCTGCCGGATGAGTTGCACCTGATCGGCTATGCAAATGATGTTGCGGCACTACTTACTGGACGCACCGCCAAAAAAGTTCGTATATTTCCCCTTCCTCTATCCCCCACGGTACTAAGGCAATTTTGAAACTTGTTTCGAAAAGATATCATTGACAATGACACCCTACTCGACTACCAATGGTGAACATTTTTTTAAAAGGTTGCCTTGCTCTATGGGAAGACCCCCTTAAAACTTTCTACACTTCTGACCTTTCCACAAAGTTTCATAGCTGTAGCTTCTATAATTTCGAGAAAACCTGCTGTGGCATACTGACAGATGGACGGGCGAACAGACAGACACAGGTCGTGATTTCAATAGGGTCTTGTGTTTTAGTACAAATCAATAAAAAACTTAACGAACAAAATTATCTTAAAAACCAATTATATATCATTGCATATAACATATTATAGCATAGCTGGACACAAAACTATTATGAATGAACATTAAAATAAAAATGAACTGCAACCGATAACCAAAGCATTTTGGCCGCTTGATCAATTATATTTTTAAAAACATTTAAAAAACATGATGAGAAATATAGCTTGAAATTTTGGCAAAAGAGTTTCAATAATTAGCGATAAAAATTTTCCATTTAGAAAACCAAAGAACACTTTAGCTGTGAACTATTTTCAAAATCAAATTCCAAGCACTTCTGTTGTATTTAGTACAGAGCTACACAACTGAACACTTTTTAGGCAATCCTTTCTATGCTAAAATTATAGAGTGAATGAACCAAACAAACTGCTTCAATCAAAATAAGGCAAGAATAGCATACATTTCAGTTATATAAAAAGCAAAGCCATAAATTAGGCGAGAGTAATGTGGTTTATAGCACAAACTGACTACATTAACTTATCGGAAAATATCTTACTCGTGAAAACTAAATTGAGTGAGCGCAAATCAAATTTATGAGCCCACTTTAAACAAAATTGTCAGAGATTAACTGCTCCGTCCCATTGCATTCAGAACTGCCACTTTTTCAATTCCAAAAATATCAGTGCAATATCAATAGAAAAAGCATACAATAAGGTTGTGAATCTAAAAACGCTACTGTAATTAATACAACAAGCAGGTAGCAAATTAACTACAAAGCCGATACAAAGTACTTGGTACTAACGTATATGCACCTGATACGAAAATAAGAGGCAAAACATTTGGCACGGGTGACCCTTTAGATAGGTAATAGGGGTACCGGTTAATTCGTGCGGTTTTCTAACAGATGGCGTAATTTTATTTTTGTTCCAGGGGTTCACCTTCTCAAATATGTGTTGGAAAGCTACTCTCATATAGTTTCAGAATCAGTATGTGTCATTTAGCTGAAGCGTAAACAACAATACTTTTATTTACTCTGAAAATATCGAATTTTGTGCCAAATAAAGTGTTTTTGCGGGGAGTACTTCTTCATTGAAGAAAAAGGCAGCGGAGAGTCAACGAAATTTGGTGAAAGCGTATGGTGTGCCTGATCTAGCTGAGCGTATGTGCCAGAAGTGGTTTGCACGGTTCAAAAATGAAAATTTCAACTTGGAGGACGATGAACGGCCCGGACAGCCCAAAAAGTTTGAAGATTACGAATTGAAGACATTGCTCGACCAAGATCCATTCCGAACTTGCAAAATCACTTGGCGTCGATCAACAAACCATTTCCGATCGTCTGAAAGCAATTTCTCACAACAAAGCTTCAATTTTCGAAAAATAAACCGCATGAATTAACCGGTACCCCTATTACATGAACTTTTTTAAGGAAGCATGAACTGAATTTTATACAAGGTCAAGACCACGGGCTATTTAGTCTTAGAAGTAGTGTTGGCTCTTGTTATTTTGCTAAAAACTTTTGCTCTTGGAGGTTAAAAAGAATAATGATCAACATTTTCCATACAGTTGTGCTCTCGCAAGTTTTTCTTCTTTTTATATCGGAAACATAATCTGCAAATATTTCGAGTGATTGTTTAGGCTAACCATAAGTCCGCTCAGTAATGATACGTACTGATTCAATATTAGAACAGCCAAAGTGTAGTGCTGAACATATCACCTTCTTGAATATTGATACCTATGATCAAGATAATGAGTTACTCTAACTATCTCTAAGTGAAGACCCGAAAAGAGTTGAAGTGCTATAGCACAATAAAACCAGAACAAACAACTGTAAATATCAAATGGTTAAGTAGAGATCCGTAGAAAAGCTAAATTTTTCTGATGGAAAACAGCAACGAAACGAAGGAAACGTTCTTCAATCACCTGGAACCACTAGTCAACTCATTTCCTACAAACGACACAAAACTAATACTGAGTGGTTTCAACGCTCAGGTTAGCAATGAGCTATCTCATCGGGGAATAAATAGAGAATATTGCCTCCACGATTAAACAAATGACAACGATTAAACAAATCGACTGAAATCTAGACATATGCTCAACTTGCTTCCTTCATCGACGTATTCATAAGATGATATGGGAATCACCAGATGGCAATACATAAAACCAGATTGACCATGTCCTGATCCAACAGCATTGGGCCTCGAGCATACTTAACGTCCGTACATACCAAGGAGCCTACGGTAATTCAGATCATTACATGATCAAATTAACTTATCTATGTCGTATGCCTCCAAAAAGGTTTTCGTTGTGAGAACTGAAGGCTGCTCGGATTTCAAAATTGGAGGACGTGGTCAATGGACAGTTGGAGGTACTATTTGGACAGTTGGAGGCACCAAGAGGATCTGTAGTACTAAGAAGAAGAAGAAGATATCATATGTCAAAGGCGCATTCGGTGAAGACCAGCCCTCTACAGAAACGCGACATCGGAAGACTTCAAACGTCGTCTGTGGCAAAAAATTTCACGGAGACCCTCGGCAACCAGCCGGCTTCCATCCCATCAGATATATAGCTGAAAACAACCCACGAGCTATGGTTAGAAGTAAAAGTCGTAATTAAGACCGTTGCAGAACAGATGATTGGACACAAAGGCTGGCTGCAAGAAAAGAATTGGTTCGACGACGAGTGCGCAAATGCGTTGGACAAACACAAATCAGGCGTACAAACAATATTTAGGTAAGGAACTCAGGACAAAGAGAAAAGGTTGTACAGAAAGCTGTTAACAAAGTCATCCAGCACATTTGGCAACAAGAACATATGCCAAACGAGTGGAGCCAATCAAATATATTCCCTAATCACAAAAAGGATGACAAGCTACATGCGAAAACTGTTGACGCATATTACTGCTTTGTACGGCGTGTAAAATATTTTCAAAGATCTTGGAACATAAAATCAGATCATACACCTACAATATAAGGGGAGCATAAAGGTGGCTTTAGACAAGGTAGATTGACGATAGACGAATTGTTTATAGTCAAGCAAGTACTTGAAAAACGATGGGAGTTCAAACTAGATGTATGCCAAAATTTCGTTGACTTTAAGCAAGCAAATAATGCTTTGCTTTGGTTTCCCAGCCAAAGTTGTCCACCTTACCAAAATGACATTGACGTCGACAACTTCCCAAGCCCGCATCAATAACCAACTCACCGATGCCTTTGACACAAATATCAAACTAGAGCAGGAAGGCGGGCTGGGCTAATTGCTTTTCAATTTGGCTCTGGAATATATCATCAGAAATCTACCTGTCAATACAAGAGGTACGTTACTTTACAATTCAACCCAAATTGTAGCCTATGCGGGTGACGTCAACATTTTGTAACGATTTTCAACAACCGCCAAAGATCTTTTCCTGAAACTCAACAGCCAGGCGAGGTCAGTAGAACTACAAATCAATGAGAATAAACCAAGTCTCATGACGCAGTTGAGGAAAAATGCCTCAAATATACAAAGTATTACACTTGGCTTATGCAATATCGAATTTAAGTACTTAGTGCCGAAAAAAACGAGAGCCAGTACTGAAAGAGATGAGATACATCGAAGCATACAGCTCACAAATAAAATATTTTATTTAGTGTTGACAATCTTGAAAACCAGCCGCATACACACGAAAACATAGCTCCAAGTATACAAATCTATTATAAGACCTCTGTTATAGTCTGGGTGTGAAACAGGGACCTTAACCCAAGCATCTGCAAACATATTGAGCGCCTCCGAAATACGGATCTTAAGGGGAATAATCGGAGCGAAGATAGACAAGAATTTGATACAACCATGAGCTATATTAAATTTTAAATAAGCTGGTAGTCTCAACAATTGTAAGACTGCGGAAGCTACAAGAGGCAGGCCACGTGAATTGTATGGACAAACAACAAGTATAAAAAGGTATTCGTTGGGAGAACTGAAGAGCGGAGACCAGTGAGAAAACCGAGGAAATGCTGGTCTTACTCGGTCGACGAAGATAGTTCATCGCTGCTCGGATTTCAAAACTGGAGGACGCGGTCAATGAACCTAGATAGTTGGAGGCGCTAGTTGCAAGAATGAAGGCCCAACAGGAGCTATAGTGCTACGAAAAAAAGAAGAAGCATTTGGAGACTTCACAAGCCGTAGCATAACTTAATTTGCTAAGGAAGTATGCTGATTTGCATCCTCCTTTATGCCTAAAAATTTAGAAATTTCAGCATAAATGCTCAGAACAAATAGAATTCCTGAGAGTCAGTCCAATCAAGTGACAACCAAATTCTTTGACGCTCTCTTAACTAAATGAGCACCAAAATTCTTGTTATTTATATTTATTGTGCAAAACTTGTATGAACATGTTATTTTGTAGTTTGGGGATAACAATGTTAAGAATATGGTCAATTCTTACCTCTTCAGTGTCCTTAAGTATTCTAGCCATTTGATTCCTTCCATTAGACAAAACGTATCTCATAATGGTTGATACCTCGAAGATGTTTTTCGTAGTCAAAATCATAAATTCAACCGCATCGTTTTCTTAGTTGCACAACTGAAAGAAATTTCCGCGATCATTTTCTGTCCTAAATGGGCAATTGCGAATAATGAAGAAAGAATTTTTGATATTAGTTAAAAATACACATATTGGATTTATAAAAGCGAAATGAAAAAATTATCAAATAGATACCAGCAGTGGTTAAAAAAAGTTATTTGTAATTCAATGTATTTTGTAAAGCTGAATTCAAAAATTCATTATGCTCATGAAAATTAGCTGAAAAAATCAGTCACACCTAAGGTTTCAAGGTAGAACTTAAACATTTAAATCATGGGAACATAAAACCAACGACGACGTCCCAGTCTTTATAGATGTACAATAACAGAACAAAGGTTCAGCTCCTGACAATAAAAAATTGTTTGATAAAAACATTGGTATCTCTAAAGGTTTATCTGATGAAAACAATCTTAATAAAAACCCAACGAGCTGTTGCAAAATCCTTTAAAAGCTTATAAATATTGACTCAAATGTTATCATTTTCTATTGTAGGAGGGTCTTAAATTTAAGTGGTAAACAATATTATGTACTAACTATCTTCAGAAGTTAAACATTACGGCATCTAGCTGTGAATCTATCCATATACTATCTATTTATCCATAACTTTATAATCCATACCTTGTCAACTCACTCAAGTTTAAGTTGTCATCATTATTATTATTTGGAATAAACCCTTTATTGCTAAAGGGGGGGGGGCTTTGACATCAATTAATAATCAATTAACTAGTTCAAGCGAGTTATTGAAAAAGCACTGATTTATCATTATAGTGATATAATAATTTTCGCGGCATTCGGTTTGTTCCTATTAATAAATACCGCACAATAATTCCAAAACCTTGGAAAAAATTTTGATATTTTAACCGGACGGTGCATAAAAATCTGATAAATTATTCCACAAATTATAGAATTTACGACTAGTGTGATAACTACCAGAAAATTATTTTCTTTAATTGCCGCATCGAGATTTATGTAGGTTTTGTGCTGTTCTTATATTATTTTCTTTTCATTTTTCCTATAATTTTTACATAGAATATTTTAACCGCTGTCATAAAAAATTAAATCATTGTGCTACAACCCAAAAATATCAATATTTAGACTTTTTTCTTTGTGCCCACAAACAAATACACTTTTCTTTTGGTGAAGCTTCAAATATATTCTTAATTAATCTAATCAAGTTCTGAAATGCTTTGCTTTCTTTTTGCTGCGAAGTGTAGTCGCAATTAACATTATCTAAAATCAACTTGTTTTGTTTTAGATGTTGGGTTTTTCCTTCAACACTTATTTAAGTACAACTTCTTTTGCTGTTTATCCCTACACATATTGAACCTGATTTAATTTGATGTCTGTCTGACGATAAATAATTGAATGTAATTTCTGTTAAATCGCACGTTATTGAATCAGTAGGCTGAAAAAATAGAAGAATAATAAATAACAATAGAAGCATTAGTAATTTGAAGTTAGACATAAACAAGACAAGTATAAGATTCATTAATCTTACAATACTTGTAGACAGATTTTAGACAGCATCAATTAGAGCATTTTAGGTCGATTCAAGGCCAATTATAATCGGTGTAGAGTTGGAAAAAGTGAAGGACACTAAATAAGGAAGTAAATTTCTGTGCCTACTTAATAAATTTGATATTAATTTATTGTGAAAAGTAATCAACGAGTTTTTCGTTCCCTATCAAAGAATATTTCTTGTTTAAAGGATTTGAAAAGTTGCAAAAGCGAGTTCTGGATTCAATTTAAAGAAATTGGAAGTACTATTGATTCGTTTTTTTTACAGAATTTAAGAATTTTTTAACCGTCTGTTAAGCATTTTTCACAAATTGAACAATATTATCTAAATTACTGCATACTTAAATAAAACGAAAGACTTCGACCAGTAACATGATACGTTATTTACAAGAAGTTGGATACATTGATTCTTCGTGTTAACAAAGTTAATGTGGTGGATTATTTATCACAAAAGAGTACTTATATCTAAACAAATCACAAAAAAGTAAATATATGTTTAACAATAACTTATTTTAATGCGTCAGTGATCTTTTTTTTGAAATTATGTATTGAAGTTAAGTCGAGTAATGTTCACTCATAGAATTGAAGATCTTGCAACACCTATTAATTGGCTCGTTGTTTGCGTAGGTGGTTGTATGTTGGTCTTCATGAAGCAAACGAGTGTTCCTTGTATGTTTGATCGTTTCCTTGAACGTGATTTTGCTTGATAGTGATGCAACATTTACTATTTTATTGATTACATCCAAAACAAAGCAAGAACTTAAGATAGTTCTTCGAGATGAGAGCGAGGAAAGATTCAAAATATTTAATCTTTGCTGGTAAGGTGGCAAGTTAGCGAAGTCTCTTGGGTCATAAGAATCACGCAAGGCAAAAAGAATAAACTGTTTCTGCACAGATTCAGTGATTTCCAAAACATGGATTGAAATAATTTTTTTTTTGTGGTAGGGAGGTGAAGGCATTTACGCCCGCCGAGTCTGGCAGTGTGGGACTCCCATGGAGCATACCCTTGCACTACCCACTAAACACCTGCCCTGTCAATCTGAGAACCTAGCCTGGAACCGTTTGACACATTACTTCGGGCCAGGTCTCGTTTTGTTACGCCGTGGGGCGCATTCAAGCTGGGGAGTCCCTTTCCTAGCGGGAGGCGAGAGGGGAAGAGGAAATGCCAGCCCCAGCGCCTCCGGCTGCTGTGATTCCCTTTTATATTTTAGGACTGCCCGAGCATAATGTGCCACCTGGTTCCATTTGTCAACCGATTCGAGCATCACCACAACTATATTATCCGGGGTGAGCTCTCCCGTCTCCCTGTAGAGTTCCCTTCGCACCCTGACCCATTTTGTACACGCAAAAAAATGTGTGACTTACCGATCTTGTGCAGGTAAGACTGAAAACACCCGTGCCCGCTCAAAAGCTGGGTCAGACAGAAGTTAGTCTCACCATGCCTTCGATTTAGCCACATCCTGACATCCAGGATGAGGCGCGCAGTCCACCTTCCCTTCGTGCGATTCCCCAAAGACTGCTGCCAATCGTTGAGCGAGCGTTGTCTCTCCTCGCGGACAACCATCTCCCTCGCATCCTCGTTTCGGCGCAGGTAAATAGCGCGGCGGTCTCTAGCAAGGAGGTGGACAGGTATCACGCCTGCAATCACTCTCACCGCCGAGTCGGAGACTGTTGGATACGAAGATGCACTTCTCAGTGCTCCTCTTCTCAGTATCTGTGCCAATCGTTTTCGGTATACCTCCTTGCTGAGAGCGTCGCCCCATACCTCTGCTCCGTACAGTAGCACTGACCCTACAGCACTCATCAAGAGGTGTCTTCTTGATGGGCTGGGTCCCCCTACGTTGGCCATAAGTCGACTCAGAGCCGATATTCCCGAAGCAGCCTTCTCAGCCGTTGTCGTGATTTGCTCAGAGAACCTCATCTTTGAGTCGATCAGTAGCCCCAGGTACTTCACCGCTGGCTTCGATTCGATTCGTAAGTCGCCAATACTGATCATCCTTAGTCTAGGGATTCTCTTTTTTGTCAAGATGACCACTTCGGTTTTCTCCAGTGCTAAACTGAGCCCGCGAGCAATCATCCAGTCCCTCACTCGGCGCATTAGCATACCTAGCCTAAGTTTCGCTTGTTCAACGGTGCGTCCAGTGACCAGAGCCGCAACATCATCCGCATAGCCGACCAAGCGCGACTCATCTGGCATCTCAAGTCTCAGTAGCCCGTCGTAAGACACGTTCCACAGGTCCGGACCAAGGATAGATCCCTGGGAAACATCCGATGTAATTTCCATCCTTCGTTGGCCCTGTGTCGTGTCGTAGAGCAGGCTTCGGTCCTTTAGGTAGTTCCCCAAAAGCCGAATTAGATATTCTGGAACTTGAAAAGAGTTTTCCAGCGTGTCCAGAATATCCACCCATCTAGCGGAGTTGAAGGCATTCCTGACGTCGAGTGTCACCAACAGGACGATCCGTCGCTTTGTGCGACTATATGCCTCTGCCTTTTGGACCGCGTTCACCACCTCTGCAATCGCATCAATGGTAGAACGTCCTGCTCTAAAGCCGTACTGCCAAGGAGATAGGTCCCCAGCAGCACGAATCGCGTCAGTGAGTCTTCCCTTGATGAGTTTCTCTAGCACTTTCCCAGCCGTGTCTAGCATGCATAACGGGCGGTATGCAGACGGCGATTCGGGATTTCCCTTCCCCTTGCTGATCAGCAAGAGCCTCGCCACCTTCCATCGTACCGGGAAAACCCCGTCCCGTAGCCAAGCGTTGAATGTGCTGAGCAGCAAGTCAGGACAATGGTGATAGACGAGCCGCAACACCTCAGCTGGAACACCATCTGGACCTGGAGCCTTCCTCGCTTTCAAGGAGAGGACTGCCTCCTCTAGTTCCAGCTGTGTGAAGAGCGGGCACTCGACTGCTGTTCCACCATGGACAGCGTCAACACGGACGGGATGGGAGGGGAAGAGTCCCCGCACTTGCTACTGTTGATCAGTTTGCGAAGGCATTTCCTGGCCGACTTATATGCTGCCACCTGGTTGCATGCCTCATCACGGTTCCGCGCCTGTTGAGCCTCACGCCGAAGCTTGTGACACTCCCTCCGCTTTTCAGTGATTTCAGTAGACCACCAGTACACTGGGGGCTTGCCATGCCGTGGTCTTCGACGGGGCATAGAAGCGCAGCAAGCAGTCGTGATTATGCTCATAGTAGAGTTCACCACGTCTTGAGCTGCCCGTTCTTCCGTCCTCTCCGGAGCTCCCTGCAGCGGCTCACCTGCTGTGAGAACCTTGACGAACCTCTCGACGTCCATTCTTCCAATGTTCCATCCAGTTGTAGAAGGCCGAGAATGCACTGGTGATCACTGGCTGAGTAGTCCTCTAATACTTTCCAGTTGTGTATCCTCCGTACTAAGGACTCCGAGGCGAATGTCACGTCCGGTATGGTTCCCTTACAGCCAATACGGTGGAAAGTCGGCGTATTTTCGGAGTTTAGTACGACGAGGGCCGTCCTGGCCGCCATTTCCAGGATTCGTTTTCCCCGCGGATCCGTCTGAGGCATACCCCGTTCGATTGCTTTAGCATTGAAGTCGCCCCCAACGAGCACTTTACCCTCTGCGTTCGAGACAGCGCCCTCCAGAGCATTAAGCTTGGCTTGAAAAGATGATATTGGCTCGTTAGGCGTTAGGTACACACTAAAGAAGGTGATCCCTGAGCACCGAACCCACACGAAACCGTCGCCCCGTCCACACCTCTCCGCTTGAAAGACACTGTTCCGAACCCAGATAGCGGCAGTACCAGTTTCATCAGAGTACCATAATGCAGGACTTTTATTATGGTGTTGCTCACTCAGCAGCAAGAAGTCGGCTTTCATGTCCCTCGCAAACTGCTCAAGCAGATTTTGGGCGGTTGAACTGCGGTGTAGGTTTAGCTGCAGGATGCGGGTCATCGAAGCTCTGATTTGGCCTTGGCTAGGGCTTCCTGGAACACCCGGCATTTTCCTGATCCCAAGACGTGTCCAAATTCAGGTTTTGGATCAGCATCCTTGCAAAGAATACAGTGTGCCTCCTTCGTACACTCTTTTCTTTTATGTCCCATTTCACCGCATTTGTAACATAGGGAACTCCTATCGGGTCCTTTGCATACTTGTGTGGTGTGACCATAACCAAGGCATTTGAAACATTGAAGAGGTGTTGCTCTTCGCCGTATCCTACAGACAACCCACCCTATTCGTACTTTTCCCTTGTTCAGGAATTGTTCGGCGTGCTTTTCGGTCAAGTGAACTATGGCCATGCGTTGTTCCCTGTTGTTTTCTGGCGTCAGTCTCGCTTTGATCTCCCCACGCTAGGGAACTCCTTTTTGATGGCCTCTTCTACCGCAGCCAGATCCGTCACGCAGTCAATGTCCCGTATTTCGATCGTTGCCATCGGCTCGAGCGGGGCTATAGTTGCGCTTTTGCCGAGGACTTTCTTTACTGCGTCACAGAATGCTTCTTTATTGCCGGCCTCTGCTCCGAATTCGACCAGTATGTGGCCCGTACTACTTTAATGGTAGTATTGGGCCTTACGTTTCCCCTGATGTCCCGCAGCACCTCCGCGTAGGATCGGCCATCTTGAGGCTTTACAAGCAGTGCCTGCTGCCGGGGTCTTCGTCGGGGCTTCTGCCTCTCCTGTTTTGCATCAGGTCCTTTTTCTGATTGGGCGTCCGTGCATATTTTATTTTCTGGCTTTTTTTGAAGGAGTTTCTTTGCGGCTTTCTTCGCTCCTTTTGTAAGCACTGTCTGGAATCCCTGATCTGGTGCTCCACGCCCGTCAAGTGCCTCTTCCTTCCTTCTTTTATCCCGATCTCCTTCGATTGGGCTAGACGCCATTCTTTTATTGATGTTTAATGGTGGAGCTATCTGCATGTCGCCTTTAAATTTTGCCCCAAGAGCCTCTTTAGCCTTCTGGTCATCTACGGCCCTTAACCAGCTCCTCCGATAGTGCCCTATGCGATCTAGGAGCTCCTCTAGTTCAAGGAGCCCTTCCTTTGCTACTTTGCTAATTTTTGGGGAGTCGCATGCAGCTTGTATTCTTCTCAGAACATCTCCCGCTTTTCGAAGTAGTCTTTCCTCTTCGTATCGCTGGGCCGCAATTGTATCTTGCAACCATCCTTGGGAGAGGTTATCGCGTTCCGTTTCCGAGTGCAGTACTTCCGCCACATTTTCAACGGTGGCGGTACAATCACGCGGTGTCTGGTCACTCTTTGCTTTTAGTACTGTAATCTCCTCGTTTGCTTGTGAATTTTTCGTTGCAATGTCGGGATTTGTGACCCTTGCATCGGTCGCTTTAGGAACGATATCAGCCGTGACAATCGAATTTTCGTTGCTCTTTATGTTATCTTCCACTGCTCGAACACCTGAAGCATCCTGTCGAGTCTCCCGCTTCTCCTTAATAGGACGCTCGGGCGTTCGCATAATTTTTTTGCTGCGCCCAAACGCCGCAGGAATCTCAGTCTGCACCAGACTGTCTGCTGTTCTCCGTTTTTCGTCTACCGTCACTGTCTGCGTGTTAGTCTTCGTTTTTTTCGTGGTTAGTACAGCTTCCGATGTACTGTTGACATCGTGGCTGCAACCGCTATTTGCGTCGTCGTTATTATTTTTGGTTTCATTTTTCGGATGTTTTTGATGATTTGATTTTGTTTGCTCCATTTTATTGGGTCCTCCCTCGGAGCCACTATCTCCGTTCGTGTGTGTAGTCGCCTTTTTGGTCCCATGGCTATCTTTGCAGAGCAGGGAGGCCATGCGAGGGTTGGCACAAGCCCTCATGGGAACAAGTGCTCAGAGCCAGACCAGCGCTAATCGGGAGTCCGTCTCAACCGAACCTACACCACCAACCCAATGGTGCGAACTTCGAACGTACTCCGAGGCCTGCCAAGGTTTTACCGGGACGGAGACGGTATGATAGTTGAATTGGAGCCGTTCACACACGAGTTTCGCCTCGGCGCTACTGTGCAAAGCAACCAGGTCCAAACCGTCACATCCGCCAGCCCAAAGCGTCAATTCCAGTTCGTTGTCCAAAGCGTAGTCCAGATACAATAACAGTCGTTATCTGTCATCCCAGGAGGGAACCTCACGGCACCCTCCATATCCTCGGGTCCGTGGGGGCGGCACTCCCCAAAGAATGCTAGCCTCCAAGAATGTTCTTGTCGACCGGCTTTCTCCCTGCGGGAATTTCCTCGGGTACGTGGGGTGGAACTCCCCAAAGAATGCTAGCCTCCAAGAGTGGTCTTGTCGACCGGCATTCCCTCTGCGGAATTTCCTCGGGTACGTGGGGGCGGGACTCCCCAAAGAATGCTAGCCTCCAAGAGGGCTCTTGTCGACCGGCATTCCCCCTGCGGGGATGGATTCAAACTAATACAACCATATTCAAGGAGGGGGCGAACAAATGAGGTGTATAGTTTTTTGGTAACCCATATGTTTTTGAATTCTTTGGCGCGACGTTTTATGAAACCGAGCTGCTTACATGCCGGAGCGAGAATTGTATCGTATTGAGAATGGAAATTCAACTTTCTGTCCAACAGAACGCCCAGGTCTGAGATCTGGTCAACTTTTTGAAGTGGGGAGTCATTCAGGTTATAAGTGTGCTCAAATACTGCATTTTTTCTCGAAAAGCTTATAACATAACACTTTCCAACATTTAGATAAAGCCTGTTATCGTTACACCATTTCAATAATGAATTTATTTTGGCTGGCAGAAAAATAGCCTCGGAATCGGAATTGACGATGTGGTATATTTTGAGGTCGTCAGTATACAGAAGATGAGGTACGTCACTTAAAATTTCAGAAAAGTCGGAAATAAAGATGTTGAATAAAAGGAAACCCAGGTGGCTACCTTGTGGCACTCCAGAAGAGGCAATAATTTCTCTTGAAAAAGTGCCCTGGAATTTTACAAACTGTGTTCGATTGTTTAGGTATGATGCAATCCAACTCAGTAAGGACCCAGAGATGCCGAACTTCAGAAGTTTGGAGATCAAAATTCCATGATCGACTCGATCAAAAGCTTTGGTGAAGTCCGTGTAAACAGCGTCAATCTGGTTACCTTTTTCCATTTCGCAGAGAATAGTTGAGGTAAGAACCATTAGGTTAGTGGTAGTTGATCGACCTTTGCGAAAACTATGCTGCTGATCGTTTAAACGTGTTTCAACCAACGTGGTAAGCTTATCACAAACAATTTTTTCGAACAACTTTGGAATAGCTGATAGTATCGCAATACCTCTATAGTTTGTTATAGACCGCTTATCACCACTTTTAAAAATCGGAGTCAAGTGAAAAGACTTCGAGACAGAATAGACAGAATAGAATAGAATAAACAGAGGGGAAGAGATTTGATCTATACAGTCGAAAAGAAATCTCGAGGGAAGAGAGTCAGGTCCAGATCCCTTGTTAATATCGAGTTCTTTAATAGCGTTTCCAATATCTCCACTTGACAAACTCATTTCATCCATGAATGGTGTTGTCGTTGAATAGCAAATTGGTATGCTAGAAGAATTGGTGGCCGGGCGGAAAACCTCTTGGAAATGCTCGTCAAAAAGGGCGCATATAATTTGAGGGTAAATTGAATTACTATCACCTTAGTACATTGATGTTGGAAATCCTGTGGCTTTTGGCTTGGTTTTCACGAAATTAAAAAATTTTTTTGGGATTACGAATACTATTTTCCCCGGTTGAATTGATGTATTGATCATATGCTTCGCGAGATCTTATAGTGAATTCCATAGCCAGCTCATCATATTTAATCTTAAGGCTTGTGTCAAAGTTGTTATCTCTCATTAATTTATAGAGCTTGTTCCTTTGATTCCGCAGATGTTGAAGGTCGCGATCAAGCCAGGGCTCTGACACTTTGGGTTTTTCTTTATTTTAGGAACATGAGTCTCAATGGATTCGAAGAGTGTTTTATAGAATGAAGAGACTGCTTCCTCTAAATCTAAACTTGAAAGATAGTTCCAATCAACATTGGCAAGATAAAATTTAATGCTATTATAATCAGCACTTAAGAAATCAAATACAATACAGTCATCGTACGTTCGGGAAAAAGTTACATCAGATATGGGAAGTTCAACCGAAGAAGCGAAATGGCTTCGTGTGTTAGATGAAAGGTTCTCTTTGTCATTGGTTGGGCTTAACACAACATCCTCATAAACATTGGTAAAAATAAGATCCAATCTGTTTCCGTTTTGGTTGTAAGTCAGTGATACTTGTTGTAAGTCATTACCATAAAAGGCATTGATTAGATTAAGATCGATGGTATTTGAAAGGTTGACTGGTAGAAGAAGGTTATCAGTTTCATCAGGAGTAAAAGATGAATTAGGGCGGTTAAAGTTTTCCAAAATTATAATTTGATCATGTTCCTCTAGAGATGCAGCAATAGAATTTATAATTTCACATATCTTCTCGTAGTAGGTTTCATCAGATTTTGGTGAAATGTAAAATACCCCTATGTAGTGAATAGGAATGTTCAAATGGTCCGTAAAGGACACCAGCGATGGTCTGCTGCCTCGGCAGAAGAAGGTGTCGGTATCTGCCGAGAATGCCCTCGTCTGGAGACGCGTGAATGCGCTGGCAGGCTAGCATTGCGGTGTCGTGGGGCGGGTTCATTTCCCCAGTACGAGGACCCACTACAAAAAAAATTCGCACTCACGAATTTGGATGGAGATCAAGAGGCGACCGAAGTCGCAAGAATTGTAGATAACTACACCGAGGGAGATAGAACTTGTTACGGGAACAAGTGGAACCTGAAAAGAAAGGCGGACTTGAGGTAACCTCGTCATTACCCGACGAAGTTCATGGCCAACAAATGAAAGAGGGGCAACCGGGTGGTGGTGGAGCCCCTTCGCACCCACCCAACCGGAATAAATCCATATAGATTCTGTTGCAGTGGCCAGGTATTCCTCCTTTGAGTGGAAAACTCATACAACTTGAATTGCATGAACTTTCCCATCAGAAGGGGAGTACCCCGGTGACCAATTTATGCCATAGAATTATACAATTTGATTGCATAACGCCATGCCATAAAGAGGCACTCTGCTTGGGCCACTCAACCCGCGATATCACCTGAAACAAAGAAGAATTAACTATGTACCCGGTGGCTGGCTCATGTTTTGAGGTGGAAGCCTGCCACCGTACCGGGTCCTATACTCGGTCCAAAAGAAGCGGAACAGAAAGACCGAGAGTTATGCGATATTAATACATTTTATTTAATAGAAAAAAAATTCAACATGATGTTCTGCTCAAAAACAAAAGAATATACAAGCGGGAGATCATATCAATTATCTTTAGTTTAAAATATTAAATAATCCAATACAAAGGCGGTAACAAATGAGCAAGGTCTTTTCGAGACTACAGAATTTATGGAAAGAAACACCGGTGTCCGAGTGCTTTAGTTCAGGTATTAGAATGTATGTAAATTTAATGAAACATGCAAATAAAATATAATTGTTGAACAAAGAAGGGTACTTACCCCCAAACCTCCTCTGACGAGCGCTCGTGTTCGGGGCGGGGAATCCTGGAATTGTTAAATAATCAAAACCGAAACCAAAATTCACTCGCACTAACCGTTTCATTTACTTATGACGGAATGAAAAATTTAATTATTTGTTTTCACTAAATTCAATAATTTTAAACAAAACACAAAAAGTATAACGGGCGCCTAATCGAATATAATCAATGATTGCTTCACGTTTCCCTAGACGGCTGACGTTTCCGATGTCTATCATGAGCAAATTTTGGAGTCCCGTGACTAAATTATTGCCTATCTGAATTCATACGCGACCTAGCTAACTTCCGTCTTATCGGTGGAGACAAATGCTCTTTGGAGTACGGGCGTTCCGCTGATTCTGCCAAAAGACTTATAAAATCTCGTTCCCCTTCGGTGGGCAGTAAATTCCAATGGAAAGATGGGATTCTCGACAATTCAGTCGGCCAGTCGGCGGAAAACGGTTTAATTCTTCCGTTACAACTCAACAAATCCAAAAACCTCTATACAAACGGCTTATTCCGCACACCACGAATAATCGCGTCAGCAAAATTGTGAGAAAATTCACTTTGGAAATTGTCTGTAACTCAACTGTACTATTATCGGTACATTTCCTTCACTTTCACTCTCCGAACCATCCGTTAGGTTCAATTGGGGCAATTTTTCACTATCAAATATCTTTTTATTCGAAACACAACAATTGGTAAAACGAATTTCATCCAATTCCACAAAATCGCGTGTATCTAACACTTCCCGTTAACTCTCCACGCGGCGTCCGCGCTGTCTTGCGGTTTCGAACAGCCTCCCTCAATTCCAAAAATTGTTAATTTCTTTCCATCCTATCACCGTTATTTGCAAAATTGCATCGTCCACTCAATCATTAACGTAGTAAGCAAAACATCAGAACACTTCAACAATAATCTATACACCTCCAATTATCCGCTAACCACGTTCACGCTAATCGCGCGCTTTTTTCTCACTCCTCGTCTTTTTTGTTCAATTCGCTCCGCGTCCAGCTAATCCGCGCGAAAACCAAATCACATCTCCCGTTTTTCCCGTTCAATTCGCTCCGCGTTCAGCTAATCCGCGCGAAAACCAAATCCCATCTCCCGTTTTTCCCGTTCAATTCGCTCCGCGTTCAGCCAATCCGCGCGAAAACCAAATCCCATCTCCCCAATCCATCGCAATCTTTCACTCGGTTTCTGATAGTATTGTAACAACCGTAATCACCGGTATAATCCTGTTGACGACCTTCTCGCTATCCAAAACGCGCACTCTTGCTTTTTAGTCGCCATCCGCTCATCGGATTCTGGCCAAAAACGGACACTCGTCGATAAGCGTTCGTAGATCACGCTCCATAAATGGCCAATAGAAGCAGATGTTAAATACTTTTGCATTTCTTTCCGATTTCGATGATTTCCAAACGCGTTGATGTGAGTGCGTTGCATTACATCCCGCGCCAAACTCTTCGGAAGCAGATTTTCCAAATATTTCGGTCAATTATCGGATCCCCGTAAGCGAATTCTCTACGACATAAAATCAATTCATTTCCTACTTTGAAATCCGGATATTCATGCGGATAGTCAATAATTTGTTTCCGTAGTAAATTGTACTTGGGACAATTTTGCTTACCAACAGTTATATTGCTTTTCATTTCATTTATGAGACTCGTCTCAACCCGAGACAGAACATTTAATTCGACATTTTTATTTTGTTTTCTTTGCTGGAGGGTGAAATCAAACTTTTGCAATTCAATGCACCATCGAGTAAATAAAGCGTCTAGTTTAGTTTCGTTTAGAATCCAATATAAAATATTTTTATCAGTTATCATAACAAAATGTTCTCTTTCAAGACATCGTTGGTATAAAAGACCTACAATTATCTTGAAATTTACGTTACATTGAACGTAGAACGGGCGTCCATAAACTGGCCCATGGATGAGTTGGTCACTAGTTAAATGTGTTTTAATATGAGCGAAAGCTTCGCGGGTTTCTGGCGTGAAATGCAACTGCTTACTACTAGTTTTACTCAAAAGGTAAAGTGGGGCAACCATTTGTAGTGAATAAGACTTCGTAGCCAGTCGGTAATTTGTAGGAACATTTTCAGGCGTTGCTTTGTTTCCGGCCGGGGAATTATTGAAATGGGCTTCCAAGCATCTGGATTACTTGTTACAGAGTTCCTCTGAACAATATATCCAAAACATTTCACAGATTTCATACAAAATTTGTTTTTTTCTGTATCTATAGTTAGCTTCGCTACGGACAATATTTTTGCTACCTCCTGAAGATGGGCAAGGTGCGACGTAAAATCATTCGAAAAAACTAGAAGCGATTCAGAAGTTATCACACATTGCTTCCGCAATTCGTCCGAGAATAATTTTTCCATTAGTCTTTGAATTTCTTGGTGAACATTTTTTTTTTTTTTTTTTTTGTAAGCCAGAAGGAATACGCTTGAAGTGGTAGCGTTTCGTTTGGTCTACGATTTTGAAAGCAGTAAATTCCTGGCACTGTGGGTCAAGAGGTATTTGCTAGATCAAATTGCTTATTTCTAAAGCAGACATGTACTCGGCACTCTTAATTTGATTCAAAATTTTATCTTTGTTGGGTAAAGGATAGTTATCAGTTTCTATTAAGACATTTATTTTCCTGACTAATTTTTTAACAAAAAAATATTCGGATCCCATTCGCGTATTGGACGGGGTTCACAACCGTACCTGCTCGATTACAACACCTATGTATAAAAACCACTTGCATAAGCGTATTCGAACCACCTTATGTTCAAAAGTTTTGTAGGAGGTAGTATCAATGTTTTCAGAGGCCATGGAACTTTTGATCGCAATCAACACTCCGCCACCTTTGGATAGGCCTGTGGATGAGTAGTCATGATCAGCCCTATAAATGGTCCAGGTGTTGGTGAACGTTAATACATTAAAATGGCAGGACTTAGCATCAAAGTATACTTTATTTATTTTCCCTCTCATACCGCTACAATTATGGTAAAAGAGTTTAATACCATTCAATGGTAAGTTAGTATTAGGAATTATATTTTTTAAACTCTTCTCTTGTTTTTTTGGAGCATAGTGACGCGCTTAGATCTCACATGCAAAGCTTATGTTTCCAAATCATTTTTTACCTGGTCAGCAGAAAGTCCAAGCTGCTAGTGATATTTAACAAATAGATGGCATAATGGCTCAATCTCTATAGGCAGGCCTTCTTGCTGAATTAGTACTATGAGATTAATTTTGGTTTTACCATCGCAACAGGTTGATTCAGGCACTTTCTGCATGTAAGCAAGATAAAGTTGAACGCAATCAAACAATTTATGGTCCCTAAGTCTAGAAAGTAGATGTCTACTCTCAAGATTATCCTTCATATCTGTAGCCAACTTCACAGGACGTGGGTTTAGTGGGTCTACGTGACTGACATTATTATTATACAGATGATACAGTTTGATTCAATCATGGCTTAATAGTACCCTAAACATTCAAAAATGACGTTTTCATTCACCAAGTTCAAATCCAATACGGTACGATGATGATAAAAGAACAAAGAAACACTATATAACTTTTCAGACGTATCTCAAATAATAATTCTCACATAAACCTACATAATTAAATACACCTCTTGTGTCTGCCTGCTTTATATAGGCGCATGATCGATATAAATGTTGCGTGCAGTCCATGCGGAAAGTAAAGCTGAATTTTAATATATCGTTTTATAGAACTTTGTAAATTGAATTTCGCAAAGACTTACTTGTTTTGCGTAACTTCTATCCGTGCATTACAACAAGTTTCCTCAGACACAATCAAAGCTACAAAGCTAAAATTTTGTAAAAAGGATGGATGTGGGAGTCTCTTAAAAGTTTAGGCCATATCAAACGTTTCAAAAATTTTGAAGGGAAGTGTCCCCTATATCGAAACGGACCTTAAAATTTTTTATTTATTAAATAAAAGATCTTGTGTAGTGAAACATGGGTTGATAAAATGTCCATAGAGGATTGCAGCGATGGTCTGCTGCCTCGGTGAGAGAGGATGATGGGATTCGCCGTGATTGGCCTTATCTGAGGACGCTTGAATGCGCTGGCAGCCTAGCGTTGCGGTGTCGTGGGGCTGGTTCTTTTCCCCAGCACAAGGACCCACTATAAAAAAAAATTTCGCATTCACCAATTAAGGGATCGAACGCGGATAGACAGGTATCGAGGCCGAGATAACCTACTAAGGGCTAAGGATTGCTGAAGTAAATGGCAAACTGGGGCTATCAAAAACAGACGGGACTTGAGAGGACTTTATCATTACCGACAATACTTATGGCACCCAAATAAGAATGGGGCATCCAGGTGGAAGCCGTGCCCCTCGCATCCCCCCAACGGGGTCAAGATCCAATGTAGACATGGCCATATATTTTCCATTTAAGTAAAACACATACAAACATAATTTGCATGAATTTTTGCCTTAACCCTCCGAGTACACATGGGGTCAATTTGACCCCAGACGCCACTTTGACCGATTGCAACGCCTAGGCCTGCGGGAGAGTGGGTGTATTATGAGCTTCTAAGTATACTTCAGTGTCTTGACTATAAGTTTACATAGTTTGTTTACCTTTCGAAGACTTTAGTTATTGTTGAGAAACCTTTGAAATCAGCCTGGGGTCACTTTGACCCCATTGTGTACTCAACGTCAATTTTGAGGTAAAAATTGAGTTTTTTTTTACTTTATTAATGGATAGATTAATTCAAAAAGACAAAAAAAAGTTTGAAAGTATTTTTATTTTTTTTTAAAGCAATATGGAATGTAATCTGCGATCTAGTGTGTGTAATCGTTTGTTGGCTGAAGACAGCGGTGATGATTTTGGCAGCAGTGGTCCCTTCGAAGACGACCACGTCTATGAGCAATCAGTATCTGATTATGAGCTTTCTGAATGTTCAGAAAATGATGATGTAGAGAATGCAATTCTCAGTGAACGCCTTTTACAACAGCGTGAAAATTCAGCCGCACGAGGGAGACCAACATGTACATTGATCAGTAAAAATAAGACAAAGTGGGAAATGGGAGCTCGTGAAAGATTATCAGGTTGGAATATATAAATATGCAAAATAAATACTTTCTTTTTAAGGGGCACTATAGGGCTCATTTTTCCTTTATTTTGTTATGCCTTGAGAGTTTCCACGTAAATTTTGAAGCCAAAAATATTATAAATTGAAAAAGGTACGATTTTTTATGTAAAAATGCTAATTTTCGTTTTTTCAGGTTGTTCGCGAATTTTTTTAGGTAGCCTAAGGGCATTTAAGGCCTGTCTGATGTATGAGAATTACTAAAAGAGCTTTCAAACTATTTCTGAAAATTTTTTCAAACTAATATTTGTAGTGGGGGCGATACTGTATACGTTCAAAGAATATTGGGGTCAAATTGACCCCAAATGTACTCGGTGATCAAAAAAATAGGTGTGTACTCGGAGGGTTAAATGAAAAATATGACCGTAGCAAATTTATGTTATAGTATCATGTTATGGGATCACATAACACTATACCACTGCGAGAGCACCTTTAAACGAATTTAGAAGGGGTGAGCTCACCCGATGGCTAGCTCATTATAGTGGAGGGGTCAGCCAACGTGGCAGGTCCCATACTCGTTCATGTTTAACGAAAGGAAAGGCCGAGTTTTCAACTTAATTATCAAAAATTTTTATTTCCATAAATTGTTTTGTGATATGTTTATATATATATATATATATATATATATATATATATATATATATATATATATATATATATATACTTATATATATATATATATATATATACACATATATATACATATATATATATATATATATATATATATATATATATATATATATATATATAAATTCCACTTCAATTTTAATATATTTATAAATAGGTTTTATTTTGTTCTAAATTTAGGGTTTGAACTTAAATAGGGGTATTTCTATTTTCCAAGTGCTGTTTCTCTTTTAAGAGTTTTGTAAGAATTGGCTCAAATAAATCATTCATAGATGCTAAAACTCAAACTTGAATATACTATACTTTTTAATTCGAATTACAGAAAAATAAATTCTATTTAAGAGACCAATTAAAAAAAAGTGAAATCTATTTATTGAAACAAAATAGAAATTTTTGTATGATTGATGTGTATTTACCAATAATTATAGCGAAAAAGAACAAAACTGCATCCACACCAAATATTCACAAATATGTCTCATTAGATAAAAACAACTTTACTAGGAAAGCGAAAGAAAATCATAAACGGGTGCTCACCAGCATCCTTGACGAGCGCCCGTAGGTGGTGTGGGTGATGCCTGAAACTTTGCTGAATTTTTGGTTGAAGTACGTTACGAGAGCTTAACAAAATCATTACGTTTGAAATTCAAGAAAAATTCTACTCTATTTGAAAGATAAGTTCCAACTGTTTTTTTTTGTGGCTCTTGAACATGTATCTATCCGTGGTTGTGTTTGGTTCCGTTTAGGGTTTTGATATCGAGCTCCTAGCTTCGCAGTCCGGTGTATCTATTGGGGAGATCCGATGCGGTATAGTGACAAGTTCCACTTCAATCTAGCCAAAACCGCAACAATTGAAATGCTAAAACGTTTCGTTCGAAGTCGGTGCAATTTTTATATTAACGGAATGTAAAGGGTATGGCAACTTGTAATTTTCCCACACAATTTATCCAGAGACGTCGAAAGATGAAAATTGTTGATGTCCATGATCAAGTTGGTTTGTCTAATATTTTCTAGTTTATGCCCACATAGGCTTATAATTCTTTCAGCAATATCGTCACTTTCCGGATGAACCCGCCTACAAACTAAAGGGTTTTCAATTTTTTCACCAACACTAAGGGGTTCAATCCAAATAAAACCCGTACACTGAGTAAAAGTCTTCGAGCTTATAATTTTTACGCGAAGAAGATGTTTTCAAGTTTTGAATGGACCGTTCTTAGAACGATACTCAATTACTTTTTCTGCTTGAGAAGCTGTAAAATCAGCAATGTACCTCAGAATGCTTAAACTTGCTGTGTTGATGTCAACGTCAACAAAACTCACACATTCTGTAGCAACTTCGCTTAACGTTTCCGATAAAGCTTTATCGTTAACATCGTGTTAGTACATACCAACTTTAATATGCTTTGGTTCTAGTTTCATCTACTTAAAGGATCATTCAATCGACGTGCTGTAGAAAGCTTATAAGATTCACATCCATTCTTAGAATTCTTTGTTTGGCAATTTCTGCACACGAATGTATTGAAGCACCATGTTCTGATACCATATAAGCCCAATTGGAAAGTCCCCGGTCTGATACACAGATGGCGATGCTTGTATTAAGTCCATACAATTTTTTGTAAGTACCAACCTTCAAACGATACATGTCAAAATTTTACAGCAATCGGACCATTGGTTTGTGAGATATTGCGTTGTGAGTGTAGCTACTTTTGTTATTTGAAAAAAGATGGAAAAAAATAGAATTTCGTGTGCTGATAAAATATTGCTTTTTGAAGGGAAAAAATACAGTTGAAGCAAAATCTTGGCTTGATGAAGAGTTTTCGGGGTCTGCACCAGGAAAATCAACCATCATTGATTGGTATGCTAAGTTTAAACGTGGTGAAATGAGCACCGAAGACGGCGAACGCAGTGGACCCCCAAAAACATCAAAAAAGTTCACAAAATAATTTTGAATGACCGTAAAGTGAAGTTGATCGAGATAACAGACATTGTAAAAATATCATCAGGATGTGTACATCATATCATTCAGGAATATTTGTACATGAGATAGCTGTGTGCAAAATGGATGCCGCGCGAGCTCACAATCGATCAAAAGCAACAACGTATTAATGATTCTGAGCAGTGTTTGAAGCTGTTTAAGCGCAATAAACCTGAATTTATGCGTCGATATGTGACAATGGATGAAACTGGCTCCATATTTCACTCCGGAGTCCAATGACAGGCAGCTGAGTGGACTGCACACGATGAACTGAATCCAAAGCGAGGGAAAACACAACAGTCAGCTGGCAAGGTTATGGCATCAGTATTCTGGGATGCCCAAGATATAATATTCATTGATTACCTCCAAAAGGGCAGACCATCAACAGAGATAATTATATAGCGTTATTGCACCGTTTAAAGGATGAAATCGTTAAAAAAAGGCCCCATTTGAAGAAAAAAAGTGCTGTTTCATCAAGACAATGCACCATGTCACAAATCAATGAAAACAATGGCAAAATTGCATGAATTGGGATTTGAATTGCTTCTGCATCCACCGTATTCACCAGATCTGGCCCCCTGTGACTTTTTCCTGTTCTCAGACCTCAAAAAAATGCCCGCTGGAAAGAAATTTAGCACCAATGAAATATAATCGCCGAACCTGAGGCCTACTTTGAAGCGAAAGACAAATCGTACCACAAAAATGGTATCAAAAAGTTGGAAGATCGCTATAATCACTGTATTGCAACTATGTCGAATAATATAATCGAATTTTGCCAAAAAAAATTGTTTTACTATGGTAGACCGGGGACTTTTCAATTGGCCACCATATCGAAGCTTACAAAAAGTTCAGTGATCCAAAGTTCTGTTTCTCGACATGTATTTCTGTTACCAAATGCAATACGACTACACCAGAATACCAACTCCCTGAGTGTGTCGCGCGTCTAGGCCTTTTTCATTCTATACAATGCAAGCATGTTCAAGAAGGATTTCGAGTTCTAGAAATGAATTTTACTTTGTAATGGTACAAATCATCAATATGCAACTATCTGACGTTAGGCACCCTATCAAATGTCCATTTCTCTGCGAGAAAGTAGCTCTTCATGCAGGAAATAAAACACCAAAGGTGCGTTAATGCTGTAGGTGAGTAGCAAAGAAGATGCGATTTGTTTGTTTCAATCATAAATGCCGGGGAGAACGAATCAACATTTTTAATCACGCTACATTCATACACCCGAAGCAATTGCCCAAATTAAATGCCAGCGACAACAATCGAATTACACTGGGCCTTGGTGTTGGGAAACTGCATGTTTCATTGACGCCAATAATCTTTTATGATTTTTCTTCACTGGGGAACAATTTTGGGACCATATATTATTGAAAATTACCCTACTTTCCAGCTAGCACAGTCACATTTCATATCAAATCACTCGAGGGTTGTTTGAAATGTATGAAATAAAGTGTAACGGCCGCCGCGCGTACACCTTACTGTGCACTCACACCACTCAACATAATTAAAATCAACTAAAATCAGAACAACCGCAGCGTTTTCGTGATGAAACGATCATTCTCCTGGACTATTCTGTTGTATGAGTACCGATAGCGCACATTCTTGTTAATCACCACTTGCTGGTGCGATTCTCCTGGTGTGCTTGCTGTGGCGATATCGTTTTGTTCGCCATTTTACTGCATCTCCCGCACCGGTAGTTCACGCGCGCAGTTCATCTGTCTTTGTAGATTGCACTCGGCAATGAAATTCGTAGATGAGCTGCGTTAAAAGGAGTTATCTTGTCCGAATTTTAATTGTAGACTTGAATAATTAAATTTATCAAATTTGCAGTTAAAATTTGGATCAGTTTTATAGAGGTTTTCGAGCAGTTTGCTTAGGCGACTGCTCGATTACTACACTTAGTTAGAGCTCTTAGAATCTGGGACGAAAAGGCAGTTTGTGCATAAGAAAGCTCAGAGAGAGGAAAAATGCACGCGATATTTCTGTATATGCCCCTGCCCTCGTGGTTGGATACCCTTGAATAGAAAAATATGAAAAAATAAGGATGTAGGCCTTTATGAGTACAAAGCAACAATTAACACAGGAACCAAAGTCGATTCAATTTTTCTAATGATAGAAGGCTTTGTGAATTTTAAGTTTTCCTATGGTTATCAATGCGTCCACAAACTTTCATTCAAATCGAATTAAGTCAGATATAGCCGCATCAATTCTATGTAAATACAACAACAACAAAATAAGATGGTTAAGAGTATATAGTATATTTCAAATCGGACTAAACACTACAATTTTCTTCGAATTTTCATAGAAATTTCCAGGGAAGTGTTTTCTTTGAATATATTTTATTCGTGATCAGAAAATTAATTCAAGATGGAACAAGATTACGGCTGCTTTGTGATCATCAAAGAAACCCCTATATATATATATATACGAGGTGTGTTCAAAAAATATCGCGAATTTTGTTTTTTTTCAAAAATTATTTATTTATTCATGAATATCTCTTTTGTCCCCTTCAAAGTAATCCCCATGAGATATTATACACTTATGCCAACGGTTTTTCCAATCTTCGAAGCACTTCAAAAAATCATTTTTTTTAATCTTGTTCAGCTCCTCCTTCGATGCCGTCTTTATCTCGTCAAGCGTAGCGTAACGTCGTCCTTTCATGGGCCTCTTCAGTTTAGAAAACAAGAAAAAGTCACAGGGGGTCAGATCTGGAGAAAACGGTGGCTGCGGCATCATTAGTGTGTTGTTTTGGCCAAAAAGTCGCGCACAAGCAACGATGTGTGAGCAGGGGCGTTATCGTGGTGCAAAAGCCAATTTTTGTTCTCCCACAAATCCGGGCGTTTCTGGCGGATTGCATCGCGCAAATTGCGCATAACTTGCAGGTAATATTCCTTATTGACCGTTCTTCCCTGTGGCAAGAACTCATGATGCACCACGCCCCTGCAATCGAAGAAAACTGTCAGCAAAACTTTCACATTCGACCGAACTTGGCGCGCTTTTTTCGGTCTTGGTTCATGCGGCAGCTTCCATTGAGATGATTGAGCTTTGGTTTCTACGTCATAACCATAAACCCACGATTCGTCACCAGTTATGACCCTCTGGAGTAAATTTGGTTCGTCGCGGATAGAGTTTAACATCTCATTAGCAATGTTCATGCGTTGCTGTTTTTGTTCGCAATTGAGCAATTTTGGTACGAATTTCGCGGCGACCCGTCTCATGCCCAAATCGTTGATAAAAATCGAATGGCACGAGCCAATCGATATGTTTAGGTCCTCAGCAACTTCTCTAACAGTGATTCGACGATTGACCAATACCATTTTCTCCACTTCATTAATTTTTTCGTCTGTTGTTGAAGTGCTACATTTTTTTGAATAAGTAAAAATCGAAGACGATTGAAAACACGTGCAAGTAAAGCAGCTATCACCAATAAAGTGAACATTCAAAATGGCCGAGCTTGTCGGCATAAGTGACAGACATGAGTACCAACATAACGCCACAAAAAAATCGAAATTCGAATATACGCAACCCGCGAAAATTCAAAATTCGCGATACTTTTTGAACATACCTCGTATATATATATATATATATATATATATATATATATATATATATATATATATATATAAATATATATATATATATATATATATATATGTATATATATATATATATATATATATATATATATATATATATATATATATATATATATATAAATAGTTAGAGTATCTCATTGTCATGGTCGAATGTATCGGCACTCCACAATCATTATCGGGGCTGTGTGTCCGTCCACCCAGCTGCGATACGTTCTGATTTTAAACCAGCACGTATCATAACTGAACAGGCTTATAGCCCATCCGAAGCACCACTCGAACTAAATCTCGTTGACGCCAACGAGACTTGAACTAGAGACGTTCGGCTTACGGGCTTGGTGCTCTTACCACTAAGCCATGCGGACTACATATATGCATATATATTTACCATATATAAATTCGAGGTATGCCAATTAAGTAATGAGACTGATTCCATGAAAACCGTTTATTTAAAAATTATTCTACGACTCTGCCATCCCCTTCAAAGTAGTCCCCTTAGGCAGCTATATAACGATATCTGCGCGTTTTCCATGCTTTGTAGCATTTCTGGAACGCTTCGACTAGGATTTCCGCGAGTACCCTCATCATGGCCGCTTGGATATCCGCAATCGACTCAAAATGGGCTCCTTTGACAACCGATTTCGTTCTAGGAAACAAAAAAGTCACAGGATGACATATCGGGGAAATAAGGCGGTCGTTGCAACACGGCGATCCCTTTAGAGGCCAATTACCGGGACACGCTGAGGGCGCTGTAGTTCTTTGGAACCATCTTCGTGCACAACTTTTTCATCTCAAAGTCGTCGGTTAAAATTTGTCTGACTGTTTCACGGTTCATATCCAGTTCCGAGGCCAACATTCGAACTCCGCGCTCCGCACTTCGTCTTCTATGCTTTTACAGCCCTCCTTAAACTCTTTATGCCATCGAAACATCTGGGCACGACTAAGAGCACTATCACCATGCACTTTTACAATTTTAGCATACGTTTCCGAAGCTTTTTCGGCCAATCTGGCGCAAAATTTTATCGCGACGCGTTGCTCTCCATTTTTGTGACGGGCACCACCAACACACGTCTACTCAACACGACACAACAGGCGAACTAAACAAGTTAGAACGATGGTAAATATATCAATGGAGAAGGGAAAGATGCCGGGGAAGGGAAGGGAATTTTAAGGTCGCAGGTTTACCACAAGCGCGGCAAAAAAATTTGTCTCATTATGTTATATGGAAGTGAAAAATGGTCTCTGACGAACGAATCCAAAAAGTTGGTGGACATATTTGAACGAAAAATGCTCCGAAAAATCTACGGAAACACGTAACAGAGTAGAGGCTATGTTACAACGATGCGTTGTATTTACTTGTATTATCAAATGAACCGTCTGCATCCGCGTGCGCAGTGTTACGCAAATTGCAATGGGCAGCCCATGTAGAAATAATGGTAGAAAATAAATTAAAGGGTAGAGTACTCAAATAAATTAAAGGGTAGAGTACAAATAAATTAAAGGGTAGAGTACAAATAAATTAAAGGGTAGAGTACAAGTAGACATCCAGTGCAAAGACCAAGGACTTGGCACGATAAAAGCTGACAGCAGATCCTTGCTGGAAGTGATTAACTGGCAAACGAGGTGGCAGAAACGTGATGTTTGGTGGATATTAATCCTGGAGGCCAAGGCCCAGCTTGAACTTTCGCGCTATAGATCGTGAACCATCATCATCTGAGTATCAAAATGTAATAGACATTTTATGCAACTCGTTGAATAATTGGCAACAAAAGATTATCAGTAAAATAATAACGGCAAAAGCCTCTAAAGTATAGATGGAGCCATATTATTAATGCAAACAAATTGAGTAGCCAGAAAAACGCTCCTACAATCCCAGCACTCAAAACAACTTTTCTACAGGCTTGCCCAATTAAACCTTTTCAAATCAAATGGTATTTTTGAATCTTTTCTAGGAATCCGAAGAAAATCTTAGCGACTAAATCGATTTGAAAGAAGAAAGTTATATATAGGGTTATCCATTTTACGCTTGGGAAAGTAAAGCTAAAGAAAACACATACAATGTTCAGATAGAAACAAAATTTTTATTTAATATGAAGATTGATCTTTGCCATTATACATAAAATACAACATCATTCAAATGTTTTCCACTGGACCTCTTGCAAGCTTCAATCCTTTTGAGGTAATTTTTAATGACTTTCCGGCAATATCTCGGTCATAACTTCACGAATATTGGTTGTCAATTGCTCAAGATTTTTAAGATTGTTCACGGAAACACGGTTTTCCGCATAGCCCCATAAAAAGAAATCCTAAGGAGCTAGGTCGCAGGATCTTGCGGGTCAATTGACATCACTCAATCTCGAAATTACGCGTCCTGGAAATTTCTCTTGCAAAAGTGTTCAATTCGCCTGTGTTGTGTGACTTGTGGCTCCGTCCTGTTGGAACCACATGTTCTTCAGATCATTATCTTCAATTTCTCTCCGAAAATAATCGGTTAACATCCGTCCATAGCGGTCAGAATTGATTGTAATGGCCCTTCCTTGATCGTTTTCAAAAAAAATACGGCCCAATAACACCACCAGACCATAATCCACACCAAACGGTCACTTTTTCCGGATGCAAAGGCCTTTCTGCGATCACCTGAGGATTTTGAGAGCCCCGTATGCGGCAATTCTGTTTATTTACGTAACCACCGAACGAAAAATGAGCCTCATCACTAAAGAAAATTTTGTTCGAAAAATCGTTGGATTTTGTACGAATGGAGATGCAAATCCAAATGCAAAATCCGCCACAATGAACCGTAAGACAAGCCCAAATGTTGAGCACGTCGAGGAATCGACAAATTCGGTCCACAATTTGAGCAACGACAGCGATATTTTCAGCAGAACGAATGTTGCGATGATGCACAGGCCTTACAATATCAATAACCGATCCAGTCTCTTCAAATTTTATCACTGTGTTCGAAATTGTTTGCTGTGTTGGTCGATTATGTCGACCGTAATCGGCTCATAAAGCGCTAAATGTTGATACAGCAGAATCACCATTTTTATAATAACATTTAATAATTTTAACGCATTCTTCGACTGCTAAACGATCCATATTTCTAAATGGCAAACCTTCAGCTAAAAAAAACACGCTTTGGATGACATTTAATTCTGACAGATGTCAAATGGCAGGGTTACACTTTCTAACTATGAAATGTATAACCCTGTACATCAAGCACATGTTCTAGTGAAAATGGCTTTACCTCAATTGGCTATGCTTCGATTTTATAAAATATTGTGGGCACTAGGGTTTTATATTAGTCTACATAATTGTGAAGTTTGAATGAGTTTGATACTACTGTTTTGATCTTTGGAGGCAAAACGTATAATTGACAAATCATAGTATTACTTAGAAAGTTGAGTTAGTTTCGAGTTCTGAGCAATTTGTTGCCTTCTTGCTGATAAAGACCTACCTCCATCCATTCTTGCAGATTTTTAGGATACAAGGTGACCAATAATGAGAAAGAGGCACAATTTTTTCGTACGTGTACTCTCTAACGCACCAATTGACTTATTTGTTTCAGATACTATGTGTTCTAACTTCAAACTTTCATTTGATACATCACGTAACTTCTTCTTCTTTGTAGCACTAGGGTCTTTGTTTCCAGCAAAGAATGCCGCCAACTATCTCGGTCCATTGACTGCGTCCTCCAATTTTGAAATCCAAGCAGCAATGAACAGTCTTCATCGACCGAGTCAGACCAGCATTTCCTCGGCTTCCCCACCGTTCCCCGGCCTTCTCCCAACGAATACCTTTTTGGATATACGTTGTTCGTCCATACCATTTACGTGGCCAGCCCATTGCAGCTTCCGCTGTCTTAGAATCGTTGTTATCTTAGTCTCGTCAAAAATTTCAGGGGTCATGGTGTTTTGAATTCGTCATTAATCTCCGTCAAGTTTCGCTCAAATTGTTCGCCTCAGGGCCCGTCTTTCAAAGGCGTCCAATATGTTTGCTGATGCATGGGTTTGAGTCCATGTTTCACACGCACAGCATAACACAGGTCTTATCACAGATTTGTATACTTGGAGCTTTGTTGTCCTGTATATGCAATTGGTCCTCAAGGTCATCTAAACTGAATAAAATATTTTATTTGTGAGCTGTATTCTTCGGCGTATTTCGTCTCTTTTATTGCTGGTTCTCATTATTTTGAACCTGAATACACAAATTTGCCCACATTTTCGATATTGTACTCGTCAAGTGTGTTTTTTGGGCACAGGAAATATTTTCTTCGATTGCGTCATTCTCATTTATTTGTGGCCCTGCTAGTTTTGCTTCACTGTCGAGTTTTAGGAAACTTCTTTGGTGTTTGTTGACGATCGTGACAAAATATTGATGTCACCCGCATAGGCAACCATTTGGCTCAACTTCTATAATAGGGTTTCTCTTGTATCGATAGGTAGCTTTCTGATGACATATTCCAGAGCCAAATTTAATAGCAATGGGGCCAGCTCATCTCCCTGTTTTAGTTCGATATTTGTGTCAACGGCATTAGTGAGTTGGTTATTGATGCGAACTTGGGAGATTGTCGACGTCATTGTTATTTTGGTCCGATGGACAAATTTGGCTGAGATACCAAAGCAAAGCATTATTTGGTACAGTGGGTTACGATCAATACTGTCGTATGCTTGCTTAAATTGAACGAATATTTGATATACTCGTAAGTCTTTGCTGAACTCTAAGCGTTTTTCATGTGCCTACTTGAGAGTAAACAATTGGCTGTTCGTTGATGTACCTTTTCTAAGACACCCTTGTTTCTCCTCAATAATACTGTTGACGCATGATCTGATTTGATTTTCTAAAATCTTTGAAAATATTATGTACACCGTGCAAAGCAGAGATATGCCTCTATCGTTTTCGCACTGTAGTATAGTTTTTGTGAAAAGGGAATATAATTGATTAGCTCCGCTCGTTCGGCAAAGGTTCTTGTTGCCAAATGTCCTGAATGACTTTATGGATGGCTTACTAAACACCGCTTCTACCATATTTTATGAGCCCCACTGGAACCTCATCGATGCCCGGCGCTTTATTATTCGGTTGGGCTTTGATGGTGCGACAGACTTCATCCAGAAATCGTGGGATCAATGAAAACACTCTGGGAATATCTTTAGGCTCCGAGGCTCTGGAGCTGTGTGAGATGGAAAGTTCTTGAAGTGTGAAGATTAAGCAACTACATTTGACAACAAAAACAATTATTTAATGGTCACTTCAGCATACGGAAGGGCCGCTATGAACATTTTTTTGAAATTTTCAATAAGGCCCTGAATTTTGAGAGGCTACCTCCTTCCCAAAAAGGTTGAGCCTTGTAGATTGTGTAGTTTCTTATGAAACTTTCTATAATACACGAGGCAAAGCTATTAGGTTTGTAAAAATTGTTGTTCAAAGCCCTAAAATCAATAATCGGATGCTAGAAAACTGACTTTCATTTAAAATATTAGCAATGTATATCAATCAGTGGTCAAAAAAAAAAACTATTTATTTTAGATAAGAAAAAGTATTTCAAAATTAATCTGTATTGAAATGTTACCTTTGAAATATCAGCAATAACTTCAAATGCATCCAAGCAAACAAGTTTCGAATTAAGTCACACGCCTCCTTTTGTTCATTGAATTTATCCAATTATTCAAATAAAATATCATGTGATTCTCTAGAATAATTCTTGACGTCTGAATTTCTCATCGATAAAATTTTAAACATGAATCATATAAATCTCAACCTGGTTCAAAGAAAAAAATTCAGAAATCAAAAGAAAAAGTCAAAGCGATGGAATCTTATATTTTGACATTTTTACGATCGTCTCCAATCTGTTTTTGATCTCATATATTTTCACTTTCCTTCGATTTACAATTTTCGGGAGTTTTATTTCCATTTTATATGAACATGACTTCTTGAATGTGACGATCATTATCACCTGTGGCTTCTTTATTGCCTCCTTGGGTTTTCAGGGGTAGAAAAGATATTCGACAAAGGTGAGAAAATGTTGCAGCGAAGATAAAGTGCTGAAAGAAATTGTGGAGTAATAAACGGAGTAGTTCATTTGCATTTTTGAAGTAAATCATAGATGGATATATGTGTATGTTTAACTATTGATGTTAGAAATATTTTGTTTTTTGGAATCCATATGTTCTCATCCAGTTATGTTTTTCTTACCCCTACGAATCCCACTCAGTGTCCTTATCTTTTATATTACTTCTTTTTCTTCAAACTAGTTTTTATGTAATGCCTCTATCTAATAAATAACTTTTTAAGATAGATAGACATCTTATCAGCAATTTATGGTATTTCGGATAGGAATCATCACACCACCTGCCCAACGTGTGTTCTTTATATTTCATGTAACGAATGGTGCTGCTGCTGTTTCAGTTCTTGGCTTGTTTATGCCTATGAAATATATAAGTTTTTATTTCAGTATAAGAAAAGATTTTAGGTAGCCACAAGATAAATTGACGAGAGTTGAACAATGACCGATATTATTTTGTATAATATGTGGGTAGTTTAGGCTGCCTTATTATTATGATGAAATTTTTTCTCTTCATATTATTCCTGCGAAGTTCAGTTGGTCTTGAAGTGGGTCAAGACGGAAAATAATATGTTTCAATACATGTTGAAGTTGAAGATCTACTACAATAAAATTTCGAAAATCCGTTTTTAGACTTGTCGGTTCAGGCTTTCATTTTATATTTGTGCTTTCAAGGGAAAATTCACTGAGCATTTGGGTCTTTCTTTTGAGCTGCTTATATAGCCCCTTCTTTCTACTCGCTGATCGTTTCCACTCGTTACATATTGCATGACCCATTTCAAGGCTACCTATAGATATTCGTGGGAAGCTTTCATTGGCCCCGCCAACTCTGGATAACGTTTGTACTACCATAAAGGCCCAAAAAAATAATAAAGCGCCGAGCGTCGATGAGGTTTTTAACGAGCTGGAGGTCTTAAAGTTAGTAAGACTGTGTGTGCTGTAATAGGCTGGCCACGTAAATCGTATGAACGATCAACGGAAGGCCAAAAAGGTATTCGTTAAGAGAACTGAAAGGAGGAGACCAGTGGGGGAACCAAGGAAAAACTGGTCTAACTCAGTGAGCGAAGACAGTTCATCGCTATTTGGACTTCATATTCGAAGGACGCGGTCAATGGACAGAGTCAATTGGAGGCACTTTTTGAAGCAAGTGAAGGCCCAAGAAGAGCTGCAGTACGAAGAAGTAGATATTAAGGCTGAATTACCTGAGTGAAAATTGAATACCTCTCGATCTTTGTACTAATCATATCATTTTATCGTTAGAAGCAGCGCAAAGAGTTTTTTGTTCAATCAAACAATTGTTCTGTTCGAGCTCTTGAAATATTTGCTGTTATTTGCTGTAGCTTTTCTCGTACATTTTGTTTTTAAGACATATAAGTCCTATACCAACATTGCTCATATTTGCTGTTTTGAAGCTAGACTAGGCATTACTCATATAATACTAACTATTTGGATCGATTACTGCAAGCCTCCCCCTATCGAAAAAAACTTTTTTTTTATTGAGAGATGACTGTTATTTACACACTAAGTGTGGAGCTCCCATAGTCGCGAGCGACTGGACTGCCCATCAATCACCTCCTCTAACAACCAGAGAACCTAGCTTGAAACCGTTTGGTACATTACTTCGGGCCAGATCTCGTTTCGCAATAGCGTGAGGCGTCTTCAATCTGGACGATTTTTCCCCTAGCGAAAGGGGAGGGACGAAGAGGAATTGTCTGACAAGCTACTTTGAGCCCCTTTTATCTTTTAAGACTGAATGAACATAATGTGCCACATGGCTCCATTTTTCAACCGATTCTAGCATTACTGCCACTATTTTATCCGGGTTGTACGATCCCGTCTCCGTGTACAGGTCCCGTTGTAGTCTATCCCATTTTTTGCATGCAAAAAATATGTGGCCGGCATCGTTTTCCTCTCCTGGGTAACATATACCATCGGGAGATCGTGACTTACCAATCTTGGGCAGGAAGACTGAAAACACCCACGTCCACTCAAAAGCTGGGTCAGATAGAAATTAGTCTCATCATGCTTTCAATGGTTTCACATACGGGATGAGGCGCTCAGTCCACCTTCCCTTCATGCGATTCACCCAAAACTACTGCCGATTGTTGAGTAAGCGCTGTCTCTCCCCGCCGATAAGGGGAGAGACAGCGCAATAGGTCCTCAGTGCTCCTCTTCTCTGCACCTGTACCAAGTGTTTTCGGTACACCGCCATAATGAGAGCGTCATCCCATATTTGGGTTCCGTACGTACCATTAACCCTACAGAACTCATCAAGAGGCGTCGTCTTGATGAGTTGGGTCCCCCTAAGGTGGCCAAGTTAAATCAGAGCCGATACGCCCGAAGTATTCTTCCCAATCTTTGCCCTGATTTGCTCGGAGAAACTAATTTTCGAGTTAATCAATAGCCGCAGGTACTTCACCACTGACTTTGATTCGATTAGTATGTCTCCAATATTTATCATCCTTATTCTAGGAATTCCGTTTTTTGTCAAGATGACAACTTTTCCAGTGCGTGACTAAACCCGCGAGCGGTCATCCAGTCTCTCACTTATACCAAGCCTAAGTTGCGCTTGTTCAACGGTGCGTCAAGCAACTATGGCCGCAACATCATCCGCATAGCTAATCAAGCGCAACTCATCTGGGATCTCGAGTCTCAGTAGCCCGTTGTGGGGTATGTCCCACAGGTCTGGACCAAGAATAGGTCCCTGGGCAGTACTCGATGTATCTTCCATTGTTCGTGAGCCCTGTGCCTTGTTGTAAAGCAGGCTTTGGTCCTTCAGGTTGTCCCTCAAAAGCCGCATCTAATATTCTGAAACTTGAAAAGGGTTCTCCAGCGTATGCAAAATATCTACCCATCTAGTGGAGTTGAAGGCGTCCCTAACGTTGAGTGTCACTAACAGAACGATCCGTCGCTTGGTGTGTCTATGTGCCTCTGCTTCTTGTGGACCGTCCTGCCTAGGAGATAGGTCCCCAGCAGCACGAATGGCGTCGGTGAGTCTTCTCTTGATGAGTTTCTATAGCATCTGATTCGGAATTTCCCTTACCCTTGCCGGTCAGCACGATGTTCGCCAAACATTCTTTACGAATCACTCGTAATTTGTGTTTTTTGTTAAAAACCTTTCGTGTTAGATTTTCTATACTATTAGGCGCTGTCAAGTTTTTGACTTAATTTCTTCTGATCAGCCATATGTCCCAAATGATTGAATTTCAATCCAAATCTTATTGGGACGATTAAATTCAAAACGTGCATTACAAAGCCTCTTTACTCATTGTCTTCTAGTTCCAATTATGGCTCGTAAAAATTTCGGCCATGAAGATGATGCTGTCAAAGTATTCAGGACATGTTTTCAAGTTATTTCTTTAGCTATGTTTAGACTATGACACATATTGTTACCAAGGTATCAGACACAACCTTCCATACTGTTTACACTTCACCAAATTTTTGCGTTTGTTATCTCAAGCCAAGTGTATGGAACTTGTGTTCGAGGTAGCCAAACTCAAACTTCGAAGCAGCGATTCCATATACATTGAAGCCATTCAAGGAGAAGTATATTGCCAATATGACTTGGATATTTTTGGTTTATCAGGTCTTCGGGAAGAATTATCTTATTGTGGGGAGTACTTTATACACATGCTTTCATATATATAATAGAGTGCTCTCTTCTCTCATTAGTTGAGCTTTTGAGGTAAAAAATAAAATATTCAATATAAAAAAGTCTCATAATTCTTAGCAAGCATTTTTGCTGTAATCTAAAAGAATAATGCTTAAATTATAATGCAATGGTAGGGTTAAAGTTAAACGTAATATCCAAAACAATTCTGCACTGACGCAAGCCGAAATTTCTAGCAACCAATTTTGCGCCTAAACATCCTAAACTAGTGTGGAATTTTGCCCTATAGACCCTAAAAGTAGAACGATTTGAGTAAAATCTGATTCAAATGGTATCTGATTCAAGCCTTCATCTCCTAAAACGTTAAAAGTGTTTGCTACTCTGATATAGTCATCAATTTTACTTAAATTTTCATAACACTTTCTAGAAACGTTTTGACTGACCCGTTGTAAAAGTTCCTTAACGCCATCAAGGTACTTGAGTGATCTGGCATTCCAGGATTTAACGCCATAATCTTTTTCTCGATTGCCAGGTCGTTGCCATAGATCTTATCCATTCCGAGGCTCTGTTGGCGCCTTTGAAACATTGCAGAGTTTTCCATGGACAGGGAGCTAGCTCGTCACCCAGCCTCCACTTCGGCAGTATGGTTGTTATTTTCAATTCCGTTATCAGGTACGAAAGACGTGTAAGTAGTATTTTGTAGCAGAGCTGCATGTGTATTTGCAGTTATTGGCATATCTCAGCATTTAGTGTCCCATCATTGGGGACCCCGCGGCCATTTATTACCATTTGGTGCTAGCATTTAGGATGAAGAATCATGGAAGCGTAGCATGTAGAAACAATGGGATCCCTCCTCCTTGGTACACCGGGCTTGGAACCGTCTACAGTGGAATCAGGCAAACAAAGAAAATATAGGCAGTAAAACCAGGACGAAGATAGAACACTATGAAAATCTCAGAAGGGTAGCAAATAAGATGGTAGCCCGCGTGGCTTAGTGGTTAGAGCACTAAGCCCGTAAGCCGAAGGTCTCTGGTTCAAGTCTCGTTGGCGTCAACGAGACTTAGTTCGAATGGTTCTTCGGACGGGTTATAAGCCTGTTCAGTATCGCAGCTGTGTGGACGGACACACGGCCAAAGCGTGAAAATGATCAAATCACCTTGTGGAGTGCCGATACATTCGATCATTACAATGAGATACTCTAGCGAAGGTTCGAAAGGGGCTGTAGGGCTACAAAGAGAGAGAGAGAGAGCAAATAAGATAATTAGAACTAAGCAAAGAGAATATCATAATGACCAATTGAGAAGCATCGATATAAGTGTTGCAAGAAACAATACAAGACAAGCATACAAAGTAGTGAAAATTCTGAAACGTGGCTATGAGCCCAAGACCATGCTCGTGATTAAATCGGCAACACAATTGCTGATATAAATAGGATTAAGGAAAAATTAGCATCATATTTCTAGAACCTCCTAAGTTCTCCGCACAGCTCCAGAATATCGGGGACTATATATACTCCCGGAGAGCTTTTGTTGGCTACATTGGATGAATTATGTGCCACGATCAAAGCCCAAAAGAATAAAAAAGCGCAGGGCATCGATGATATTCCAGCAAAGTGCATTAAATATGATGGCAGTGGTGTTCAGAACCCCAGCCATAAAACCAGCCAGCATATTTGGCAACAAGAACATATGCCGAACGAATGAAGCCAATTAATTTCATTCCCTATCCACAAAAAAGCAGACAAGCTACAGTGCAAAAGTAAAGAGGCATATCACTACTTTGTACGGCGTGCAAAATATTTTCAAATAATCTTAGGAAATAAAATCAAATCATAAGCCAACAGTACTATTCGGGAATATCAAGGTTGCTTCACAGCAGATTCAGGATAGACCAATTGTTTACAGTCAAGCAGGTACTTGCAAAATGCTGCGAGTTCGGAAAAGATGCACACCAAATTTTTGTTGACTTTAAGCAAGCATCGTAACGTACTGTACCAAATAATGCTTTGTTTAGGTATACCAGCCAAATAAGTCCATCTTTTTAATCGACAATGACGTCGATGGCCTCTAAAGTCCGCATGAATAACCAGCTCATCGATGACTTTGACACAAATATCAGACTAATGCAGGAAGATGGGCTGGCCCCGTTGCTATTCAATTTGGCTCTGGAGTACGTCATTGGAAAGCTACCTCTCGGTACAAGAGGATCATTACTATACAAGTCGAGCTAAGGAGTAGCCTATGCAGACGATATCAATATTTTGTAAGGGTCGCCGACAAAATTCAGAGAACTTTTCCTGAAACTCCACAGCAAAGCAAAACAACAATAGCAGGGCTTCAAATCAATGAGAATAAAACGAAAAGTTATCTCAAATACCCAAAATATCAGACTTGGCGAGTACGAAATCAAAAATGTGGGCAATTTTGTTCATTTAGGCGCCAAAATAACTAATGCTAATAAAAGAGATGAAATACGCCGAAGAATACAGCTCGTAAATAAAATATTTTGTTCCAACCAACCAACCAACTGCTCCAAAGCCCCAGGTATACAAATCGGTGATAAAACCTGTTCTACGCGATAGGTGTAAAACATGGACTCTAACCCAAGCATTCGCAAACATATTGAATGCCTTTGAGTGACTGCTCTTGAAGCCGATAATTGAAGCGAAGCTAGACGGGGACCGATGGTGAATTCGATACAACCAGGAACTGTATGAAATTTTGACGAGTTGGAGGTCGCAACTATTGTAAGGCTGCGGCAGCTGCAATGGGCTGGCCTTGTGAATCGTAAAGACAAACAATGGATACCTGAAAAAGTATTTATTGGGTGAACTAATGGACGGAGACCAGTGGAAAAACCGACGAAACGCTGGGCTGACTCAGTCGACGAAGGCAGTTAATCGTTACTCGAATTTACAAATTCGAGGACGTGTTCAATGGATCAAGACAGAGAACGGCTATAGTACTACAAAGAAGAAAGACAACAGAGCATTAAATAAAAGATAGAACTTAGTAAAATACAATACAATTACAATTGACATCAATAAACGTCGACTTAAAGTTAAAATATAAAAAGAAGTAATAAAAAAGATCACTCTTGAATGGATAAAGCTTTTTCTGATTACTCTTTGCTCATGTTAACGATTGTTTGAATATCATTGTTTGAAATTAAAAAATAATTATTCAATAACATAAAAACTACATTAAAAATGCGTTGAAAAAGATAATACACCATCAAGGAACAAAAATTATTATTAAATTTATTATAATTATATTTGCTTACCCATCTTAAACAATAAATGTGCAAATAATTATTAACTGTTATGAAATCAAAATACAAAATTAATTTTAATGGAATATCCATCGATAGCTGCTTCTAGCTTTTTTTTATCATAATTCGTTAAAACCGTATCATAGCCATAAAACAATCTTTCCAATTTTATTATACGACAACACACACTCTATGGTATATTAAAAATATTTATAGAACTTGCATGAAACATTCAAATAAAAATGTAGAAGACTGTAAAGAAAGCGATTTATATTTTGGTTGTTAAATAGTTTTTAAGCGGAGAAATGGTTCTCCAGTTAACAATTTTTACATTGTAACTTTAATAAGAATTATTCAAGCTACAAAGAATAAACGATTTGAAAAGAGAAAAAACAAGAACTGAGCAATGAGAACGAATTGTGTGATTTTTTTGTGTATGATAATTTAGAATTACCTTAGAAAGTATTACAAAGTGAAATACTTCAAAAATTATTCTTTTTTTGTAAAGTTTAAAAAAATGAATTATTAACTTAACTATCTCTTTCTTTTCCAGTAGCTTATTTTTCAGGAAGAGGCGAAGACGGGAGGTAAGTATGCAGTGAAAAGGGGGTTTCCATTTAAATCCGCGAGTGTTCAATTCAGTTACGTGATGCCATCTTTTGTTTGTTTTTAGGATGTTGTAAGATAATTTTATACAAAACGCTACTAAAATCGCGACCTGTCTATCAGTCTGTCCGTCCGTTCGTCTGTCTGTCTGTCCGTACGTGTGTCACAGCAATTTTTCTCGTAAATTATTTAAGCTAGAAACATTAAATTTTGTACGTAGGGGTAAGTGGTGCTCTCTTCAATGTTCGACTTTAAAAAATGTATAAGGTATTTAAAGGGCTCCCTCCATATAGGGGAGTGGCCCCAAAAAAAGAAAATTAATCAAAGGTAGCCAATAAGGGTATCAAATGGAAGGTCTTGATGGAAGCTTTTCGAAACAGTTCTCAAACTGACATTTTTGTTTCGGGGGGCGCACAGGGAGGGGAAACACACGAATAATTTGTGTCCCCCCACGCGATTTATGTGCTGAAAACTCTTTAAAAAAATATGGAGGAATATGTTTGAAGTCGAAATTCGCTCAACTTTGTCGATAATAGTATAATCTTCAAATTTCACGTTTTCCTCAATAACATCGTATAGGTACCCCTAAACTCAACGAAATACGACATTAAAGTGGTCTTACAAATGGTCCTTATACTTTGTAAGTTTGATGAAAATCGAATAATATGCACGGAAGTTATAGCCATTTGAAATTTTTTAAAACTCAAGGAGGTCCTCGCATATTCACATGTGGAGATTTCAATTATTAGAGTCACTTTTGAGAACCAGTATATTGGACCCACATGTATAGGAACAAAATGGTGATGTAACCGTGGATCTAATATAAGCAGTCACATGAGAGATCTCCAAACCAAAAATTGAGCTTAAGTGCATTCTTATAAAGTATTGTGTACTTTTAGGGTTTCATTGTTTAATAATTTATGTATGGCTATTTGTCCTGAAATATATTAAAATGCGGATCCGTTCTTTGGGGAAACGGTGGTATTATAGAGATAAATTTTCAGATGAAATTCATCTTTAGCAGAATATCTTGATTCCATATTCTTGTCCTATCCTTCCTGCATACTTAAAAATATTGAAGGAATAACCTAGCATTTAGAAAAATTTTATATGGATATCAATTCACTTTAAAAGTGAGATAAAAAACATAGGAAATTTCGGAAACTAATAAAATTATTGCTTTGATAGCCAAATCAGTTTTTCTCATTTGCGATGAAAATTTCCAATATATTCAACATGATAGATAAATGGAGAAAACTAATTTTGCACGTATTTTGAAGTTGGTCAACCGTTTTTTCGAAATGTTTTTTTTTTGGTATTTAGTGTTAGTTAGTCCAAAAGTCACCTAAGAGTTTTGTCTACATTAATGTATTTACAGATGGGAGTAAATTTCCATCCTGGCCAGTCAACGGTTCTAACCATGCTAGATATACCCATTCTTGTCAGATTACTAAAGTCAAATAGTATGGTCGAGGACTGTTCTTAGATGAAGAAATCACCTGGCACCCCACTTACTTTTACCATGAGTTTGCGTTCGTGTTGTATGAATGTGATTATATTTTCATCCTTATTAAAGGTTAACATGAGAACAAAGTCATTTTTAATGGCTCCGTTCCATAAAATTTATTTCATCCTTTTCAAGGATTTTGACGTAAGATTGTCTTGAATTACTGCGTTTTATATTTCATGATTTTTAAAGGTAACATTTGTTGCCGATAAAACGTTCTTTTCTGTGTTTAGTAAATAATAACTCCTTCTAAATGATACATGAAGTTGTAGTGCTATGGAGGTAGATAAAGTGTCCAGAAAGGACTGCAGCGATGATTTGCTGCCTCGGCGGAAGAAGATGTTAAGACGCGTGAATGCGCTGGCAGGCTAGCGTTGCGGTTTCGTGAGGCGGGTTCTTTCCCCCCAGCACAAGGACCCACTACAAAAGAATTTCGCATTCACGAATTTTTCGGTCACAAACGAGTCGACCGAAGTCGAAAAAAGGAGGTGACAAACTACGGGTTGGAAATTGCGGACGAAAAAGGATAAACTGGAACTGGGGAAGACAGGCGGACTTAAGGGGACTTCGACGTTACCCGACGATTCTTATGGCCCACAAAAAAGAGTGGGGCATCCAGATGGATGTGGTGCCTCCACGCACCCTCCCAACCGGATCAAGATCCAAACGTAGACGTGGCCATGTGTTTCCCATTTCAGAGAAAAACTCATACAAAAGCACTTCGTATGACTCTTTCCCTCAAATGAAAAGCACAAACGTAACCAATTTATGCTTTAGAGTTATGCAATGAAATAACATAACCCTATATCATAAAAAGGCACGCGAGCAGAAGGCCACTCTACCCGGCAAGAGCCCGTAGTAAGCGACAAAACGGTGGAGCGCGCCCTATGGTTAGCCCATATCAGAGAAAAAGCCCGCCTTCGATGCGGGTCCTATCTCCGGTCTGGTTGCGCGAAATGGAAAGACCGAGTTTTTGGTTCTTTAGCAATGAATTGTATTTTTAATAATTAATTTCATGGCAAACTTCTTTTTTTCTAATTTGATAATATACAATAATAATGTTAAAATTTCCTTTTTATATTAATTAGTGATAAATAATCAATATTCTAATCTTTTTATTTCCACCATAATTATCTATATATACTTTGAAATTAATAAATTTTTTTTTTTGAGATCGTTCGCTTCAAATCTACTTTATCTAATTTTAAATAGGATATAAACTGTATTTATTTGATTGATTTGTAGCGTCAATGCTACTGTCAAGGTAATGACCCAACTCAGGTATTAACGTTTTTCTTTCTTGTATTAATGTATTTAAATATTTACTATGTTTACCGAACCGACAGCATAGGATTAAATTTCATTTTTTTGGGTTTTTTTTAACTCCTTTTTGGTACCGATGTAAAACAAGGATTTATAAAGGGCTCTCAATCAAAGGTTGATCTCAAATTTCTCAGAAAAAAAAACCAAAAAATAAAAAGAATCTTCTCCGACGAATTGCAATTGGTCGAATTATACGTACTTGGGCTTCAAAACTAAGGCGGTATTTCCATCGGAAAACGAAGAACTATAAGTTCAATCTGTAAAGAACGCCCAATATATATATATATATATATATATATATATATATATATATATATATATATATATATATATATACCAAACAAAACCAGGAACGTTAATTCGAGTAAGCTTGCGAACATAAGCAAACGTACGTTTAAACAAAAAAAGTATTCTAGACATTTATTCTTACATTGCTCGTTTCATACACGATTCCGTCAGTGCCTTGCGAAACTTTCTTCGACCGAACACGATGTTAGATAGAGCAAGTATGCATGAATAATGACCATTTAAATTGAAAAACAAGAAAGTGCTTGACAATCCAAAGAATTTTCCATTTAAAAAAGGTCTAAGTATTTTCTTTAAAAATTACATTTTTTTTTTAAATTCACAGCAATAGTTTATTCCGTAATCAATCGTTTATCTGCATTTTGTTATCATTTTAAAAATTAATTTCATGGTTGAATCAAAATAATAACCCTCCCATCTTTCACAATGTATTTCCACGGAAGGTGGGTGATCCAAATAAAGCCTATGTCTTAATAAGGCCTATTTTTTAAATTTCCCACTTCACGATTTCAAATGGCCGCCAATGTTTGTAGATGTGTGCGTGTACATAAATTAACACCCACAAGTGCAGCAAACGACCCGTGCCGCGAGCGTGTTGGAACCTGCAGTCAAAAACAAACAACGACGCAGAGCGCACGCTTTTTTTTATAAAATTCTAGCATTATTTTTATTTGTACACGGTATGCTGTGTTTTGTCTATAGGATAATTATGCGTGTAGCCATCTCCTCATATGAGTGAAAAAGCTGTAATATCCATTCCATTTTATTGTTGTTTTGTTTATCCATGTGTCATACCCTGATAAAGCCTATAAAAAATGTATAGGCCTTATAATGGCACAGGTACAGGTCTTATTAGGACAATTTTTTATGTCAGTTAGAAAAATATCACAGTAAAATAGTAAACCTTTGTTTTCAGTAACATCGTGGAAAACGAATAACCAGCTTCTACCACAAGGAAAAAAGGGCTCAATGGACTTCGCAATAGATGTATAATGCTGTTAAAATGGTAGAAAGAGGTAGATTATCTAGATATGGTGCTGCAGCCAGATACAACATCCCAACATGAACGTTACGCAACCGTCTAGCGAGTGGGTCGACTACATGAAAGATAGATCTTTCGGCTATATTTACTACAGAACAAGAAGCTAGACTTGTCAGAAAAATCAAACGTTTGGCTGACGTTGAAGTGTCGTTGACATCAAAGATGTTGCGCGTTGCTTTTTCATTCTGTAAAATTAAGGAAATTCCAAACACTTTCAATGATGCCAAAAACGCCGCGGTGAAAAAATGGTTGGCGTTCTTTCTCAAATGACACCCTGAATTAGCACGTCGTAAGGCACATATGATGAATCCAGCTCGCGCTCAAAAATTAAATAATGACATTGTTAGCAATCACTTTTCCAAATACAAAAGTGTGCTGGATAGACTTTGAATTGAACATAAACCTGAAAGCATTCACAACATCGATGAAAAAAATTGTCGCATATCTTTGCACCATCAGCAGGCAGTTTTGAATCCAAAGGGAGAAAAAGAGTTCATAAAATAGAGAATGAGCATGCTGAAAGTGTGAATGTGGTAGGCTGCAGAAATGCTATAGGATCAGCTCTTCCGCCAATGATATTGTTCAAAAGCAAGAGACTAAAGCCAAAATTCCAAGACAATTTACCTCCAGGCCATCTGGTGAAGATGATGCCAAATGGGTTTCGCGCTACAGGGTTTTATCCATATAACCCAGATGCTATTTCTGAAGAGGCGTTTGCACCCTCTGCGTTGTCAGAACTTCCAAATCCTACAAACAGTGAGAATATTGCTATCTTATCTAATGAAGCGGAGGAACAAGAGATTACTACTGGAAATTTGGAAGATTCAGATGGGTCAGGCACAAATACTGAAAATTTGCCACTGTCCTTGCTCTCAAAAAACAATCCGAATGCTAGAACTCCACAGAAGATAGACAATCAATCAACCACATGTGAGATTTATGAATTTTTACCAACTCCTAAGTTTAAAGTTGTAGCGACTGCTCCACGCAAGAAGTCTCTGAATTACAGGACTCAAGACGTAACAAAAGATTTGTTTGGTGAAAGTGCTACGAATTCCACATCACAGATTACTGTAACATCAAGAGTAGAAGATGTTCCTGGTACTTCATCCATGATAAAGGTTAACACAAAGACACCAAAATCAGCGCCAGTTACTGGCAGTATATCTGCACAGCCTGCAGTTGCTGCAACGCGAAAGCGAACGTCAGTGAAGACTGCTTCTTTGACAGCAGTTAAACTTACGGAATCTAAACCAAAACGTCACGATAATAAACCTTCTTGGTACTGTCCAGCTTGTAAAGAAGATCGAGTTGATGATATGCGACAATGTCTTACTTGTGGCGTTTGGTATCATGAGGTGTATGTTGGGCTCACACCCGCTGATAAAATATTTTACTATACAGGGAATTGTTTAAAACAAAGATGAATAAGGCTGATTAATATAGTACTTTTGCATGATGAGAAACTTGTTAAATCTGATCTGAATTGATTAAAAGTAATTAATGAGATCTCATTAGATTTAATATAAGTATTGACAACATTTTGTATTCATTAAGAAGTTGAATGTTTACTTGTTTTTATTAAGGCTTTATTAAGACACAGGGTTCGCAATAAGGCCAAAGTGACATTTTAGTTATTTGTGTTCACAAAAGTCTGATGTTTGTTTCTAATGCAATTTTGTTTGATTTATTACAAAGTTTAATAAATAAATATAAGTATTTAAAATTACCAGTGCATTGTTATTATAAACCCGCTAGTTAGATAATATAAAAATTAAGGTAGGCCTTATTTGGGTCACCTACCTTATATTTATTAGGATTAATTTTCTTTAATCTTTTAAAAACGGGATACACAATTCAAATGTATTCGCAATTCACATTTCTCTGTCTCTATTATGATGTCAATTATTTATGTAATATTTAAGTTATCTTTTATCCAAAATTACTTCCAGTCACATGAATAAAAATTAAAACTAGTTTGAATTTCAAAATAACAAAATTAAAAAAAATCAAACAAAGCAGCAAACGGTTCTTCCCTCCATTCAGGTGTTAACTCGCCACCGGCCATTGAATATATTCACGTTCTCCCGATTTTTCTTCAGTTGTTAACTCGCCACCGAATTATCGTGCCAATATTATAAATAAAATCCAAAACTATCGTATGCCTTGAATATATTCCGTCCTTCAGATTTTCGGATACGTCAAATTGACTTAGACGTCAATCCATCCACTCAAATCCAATCTATTCGATTCGCCAATCTGGTACATTGGTAAAGTGCACCAGATCACGTTCCTACACTGTAAATTTGACGTGGCAGATTTTAATGGTTCTAAAAGAAACTAAATTTAACCGAAGTAAAGAAAAATGAAATGAAATGGAAATAGGAATAAATGTAAATCTCATACGACTATAATTAAAGGGAAATATTTAAACTTAGTACAAAGGAAAATTGATATAAAATTACATTTATTAATGATAATAAGGAGGAAAAATTACTTTACAAATTACGGTTACGAATAGAAATAATTAAATATTTTTTTTTCATCCAAATCTGCTACATCAAATTTTGGGTAGGGGATAGCAGTTTGCTTGTGTAACTGCTCGGTTAATACAAAATTTACCGATTCTAGTGATGGAAATGGTTCTTAAAAAGAATTGGACTGTTTCAAAAATTTTTATGAAATAAACAGCACATTTCAATATAGAGCATAGTAATTTAAATATTATTTCCTTAGTACAATGCGCATATACCTGTAATTTTTTATGAAGAATAAATTGCACATATGAATAATCGCTCAAATATATCGTAAAGAGTGAAACGTCCTTCATAAATACTTTCTGGCTAGATGATTTTGCTGTACTCGGTCAATCAAAATGTGAAATTGATAAATCGTAGTTTTACTTAAAAAATGAGTGAAATATTTGTTACTCTTGTTCTCACAAGGACCTACATCCGCGGTTTTTCCCAGATTTTTGGCGGCAAGTGTTTAATCGCACAAAGGACACACATTTTCTATATTTTTTGTCTTCTCTTGGGCCCTTGGTGCACATCATGATTTTTAAATTTTAGATTTCTTTAAAAATCTTTCAACATTTTGATAGAACTTGAACTTTTTAGAGACAACCGTTTTTGTCTCTTCACAAATGTTAACTGCAGCTTTTATAGTTTCTGAGAAATGTTGCTTTGATGCAACGGAAAAACCAAGCGCGAAATTAGTAGGTCTCTGATAAATTCCTTTGATAAAGTCCTAAAAATGCATGGTTCACTTTTGCCGACGTCACAAGAATTTCTACGGCAATTGCAAATCTGCTGATTTTATTGTATATTTCCCCCAAACTTGGATGGAATATTTCTTTGCAACCCTTTGTCCTTCACTTTGATTTGAGTTTCTTTCGTTGTAATATAGGTTTAATGAGTGATGAATCCGGAGAACCCTTTCATGAATTGTTTGTAGCGTTCGAGAAATTTTAGTAGATGGGAAGTAAAATGCTTCTAGATGGAGCATGTAGAGAGATACTGCAAAATCCGATCAAAAGCGGAAAAACAGTCGTTTCGAAAATATGTTTTTCAGCCTAAAAGAAAAAAGCTTATCGATTCTTCAAGGAAATTGAAATGAAGATCAATAAATGCTTTTCACTAATAAATGTGTAAATAAATGATGTAATAATTTTATTTACACACAATTGGCTTAAAGTGAAAAATGATAATTGAAATTTAAAACGCTGTTCCTAAACTAAGTGCATACGCAATGAAGGAACACTTAAAAATTAGTTGTAGGATCAATGCACCGCATTTCGCTGAAATTTTGAAAGCACCTACTTATTCATTTTGGGGTGGTAGTACAGTTTTGGTTTATGAACAATAATTTTTAAGTGGAAAGCTTTAATTATCAACCGTATTTTTTAGAAAAAGCTATATAATGAAGTATATGAGCACACCTTCCATAATATATTTCTTTTATATGCTCATTATACATAAAATTTCACATATATACAGAAGAAACAAAGCTCTTAATTCTGTAGTGGTATGATTTCATCGACTATTTTCAAAAAAAAAAAAAAAAAATATATATATATATATATATATATATATATATATATATATATATATATATATATATATATATATACTCGTATATACATTCTCCAACCAATACAATACAAAATGTTTGTTGTTTTCAACGTTCCATTTGAGTTAGTGTTCATCAATTTTTAAGTGTAATACCATATTCCTAAAATTAAAACTGAGCTCTTAACATATATTTTTAATCTTAACAGCTCCTAATAGGGCTCAGATACCAAATTAATAAAAGAAAGAACACCCTAAAAGGAATTGACTAAATAGACAGAATTATTTTTGAAATGGCTTTATAAACTATTCTCTCCATTCCCAAAAAAATTCGAAGAACTTACGTCTCTTTCCAATTGCAGATCATGCAAAACTAGGTAAACTGAAAACTAGCCATCCGGGTGAACAGTTCACTGGATTCAATTGAAGATTATCTCACCATATCCAATACTTGCATCCAACCAACACTAAAGTCAATAACTTCATTATCCATCAATCTCAATGTTCAAGTAACGACAACGTCAAAAGATTCCGAAAAAATGTTACTACACGATAAACTATAATGGTGTTATAATGAACAAAATTAACTGAACTCATCTTATCGCATATCAAAGATCTTAACAGTTTTCCAAACACACGTAGTTTAAGTTAGCGGGTTGGATGGCATATCTTCTTCTTGGTTACATAGATTGTTACACGAAGATGACATACTGCTAGCGAACTAACTAACCACTTTAGAGACGAAGCTAGCACATTGATAGATGTCCAATAAATATAAAATTGCAACAAGTTTTGTGACCAGGGACTTTTTTCAATCGAAAATTTCTATAAAATGCGGTAAAATTTGCGCAAAAAATTTAACTGACATGTTTATTTTTAAATTTTCATATGAAAAATTCAAAAACAACGTAATAATAAAAAAAATCCCAATTTAATGTTCATTTGCCGGAAAATTCGAAATAAAAATGATTCAATCATCTAAAAAGTTGCGGCTAAATTATTCAGTTAAAAAAAATTTTCAAACAAATACTGTAACCGACTTGGTTGAAAAAACACACTTAGTTCAAACATCTTGTACACGGTCATTAAGTAATTTATAACCTTGCCAGTTATGCGCCGTTTCATTTATACTTCATGCCATACGGCTCAACATAAATGCTTGTGCACTGCTGCCATCAGTGGTAACATGGCCATTAGGTCACAGGTGCAAAAGGTCAGATATATGTGTATACATAGAAATGAAAGTTTAATCGTTAATCGATGAAAACCTCCTTTCCTTATCTGACTCTTTTCCCTCCATCTCATCTAGCTAATATACATCTAAACAAAACTGAACGCTCGTGTTTGAGCATCTTGCACTATCCTCGCGACAGCAAAAGCTAAATCAATTTTCCGCTTTTCTGTTAAAAATAAGGATCATTATTTATATTTAATAAACATTTTCTGATTCAAGTCATACGCCATGTCTAATGAATCGCTAGATTGGCTGGATCAAATGAAGAATCATTTTGACATGATGATGTGCGGAGACGACATGGACATATGAGTTGAAACTACTTTGATACTTTGACTTGGATAGTTGTCGCTTCGATGACTTTACTTAAAATCAATATGGGGTTGGGATTTTATGATCGTGGATAATTGCGTGATATCAGTGCTAATTAATGCGTACATCAACTGGCCATCAATATGACAAGGTTTGTTAATATCGACTATACTCTACCAATGAGGATCATGAGATTGAGAAGATACTCGTACTTAGCTTGTCTGCTGTGATGGTATAGAGTATTAACATTAAGATGGTGTTAAGCTTTAGCTATGTGGCTTTGCAAAAGGAAAGCTGAACGCTTAAGTTTTCAATAATTTTTTTTGGATAGCCGTCGGGCCTTGCTTTGTTGTGTGAGCAGACGTATTTCGACTTCTTTGAGTCGTCTTCAGTGTCTAAAGGATGTGTTGAAGGGACCAACTTTATATAGTCGTAGGATGCGTTAAGCAAGTTGTAAATTAGGTCAGGTTCTAAATTAGTTCAGGTAGACGGATATTAGGTTTTTGTTTTTTGGATTGTTGGATGTGCGTTTGTTTTGCTTCATCTCGTCAGAGAGTATGGTCTAATACTAAGGAAATTGCGTCAAAATTTGTAATAAGTTTTTCTTTGGTAATGTTACCGCCTGTTTTTCTATGTTGATAGTCTGAAAAGTATTGAGCCTTTTTTTTGTCATTCTTTGATTGAATATTTCTTTTATTTAAAAGGGATTTAATTTAAGAACATGCTATCCATGACTTTTTGCCGTTTTTTAGGTAGAGCTATTATTCCATCTGTATCGAACTTCTGTGGTTTATCGGCGAAAAACTTGGCCAAGTGATTTTCACAGTCCCTTTTTGAAGAGAATTTCTTTTCATTAAAGGAGTTCTGCAGAGAACGAAACATATGGTAGTCTGATGGTGCAAGATCTGGACTATAGAGTGGATGTATCAAAACTTCCCAGCCAAGCTCTGTCAATTTTTGCCGGATCATCAAAGATGTGTGTGGCCTGACATTGTCATAATGGAAGACAACGCCCTTTCTCTTGATCAATTCTGGTCGGATTTTTTGAATTGCTTGTTACAATCTGGTTAATCGCTGACAGTACAGAGCCAAATTGAGTGTTTGGCCAAGTTCTAGCTCCTCATGATAAGCAATTCCCTTCCAATCCAACCATACACACAGCATAACCTTATTTGGTGTCAATCCTGGCTTTGAAGTCGTTTGTGGATGATTCACCTATTTTTGACCAGGATCTTTTTCGAAGAACACTCTCGTATCATACCCATTTTTCATTGCATGTAATGATTTGCTTCAAAAATAGCTCGATTTCGTTGCGTTTGATTAGCATTTCGCAAATGAAAATTCGGTCGATCAAATTTTTTTGTGTTAATTCATTCGGCACCCAAACGTTAAGCTTCTTTGTGTATCCAGCTTTACACAAATCGTTCAAAACTGTTTGCTGATGGATATTCAGTTTCTTAGCAATGTCATCGCTGCTTATGCGTTGGTTTTCTTCAATTTTTGATAAAATTTCATCGACTCTTTCAGTGGTTGGTCGACCTGAGCGAGGTGCAGCCTTGACATCAAAATCTCCAGGATGAAAGCGAGCGAACCATCTCTTGGTTGTGGCTTTGGATGAAGTATCTTGACTGTAGACACCACAACTTTTTTGATGAGCCTGCGATGCATTCTCAGCTTGATCGTAATGACATTGTAAAGTATAACGAATTTTTTTCAGAAATTTGACTCATTTTAAATGAATACAACTTTTGACACGAATGACTGGAACGTCACCTTTCAAACGCATGTCATTTTGACTCAATCTGTTTAAAATTACCCGATATATGACAACGAACACTATCTAGTGAAGAAAAAAGCCTCAATACTTTTTAGAATATCAATATTTCAAAATTTTTTTGTTTTGTGTTACAAGTTTGTCAATGTCATGCTGTTTGTATCCGGTACTACTAGCTATTCTGTAAATTTTTAGTTTGTTGGAGTAGCTAGTAGGAGTCATAGGGATGGAGTGAAGTCTCTGCACCATTGACCTTTACGCTGCTAGCTTATATTGTGCCGGGTGGTTAGGTGTTACGTGTATGGTATAATCAGAAGTGGTTGGTTTTCTATATATTTTGTAGTCTAACCGTGTTTGTTCGCGTGTCACGGTTAAGTCCATACAGTTAAGCTGTCCATTTGTTTCTTTTCCTATCGTGAAATTTATACTCGGGTGTATCTCATTCATTTATATAAGCAGTTCGTCTTGTTTATTTTCTTGTGAGTCAATAACGATGAAACAGTCATCCACATATTTTTTGTAAAATATTAATTATTGCTCATAAGCTGTGGAACAAGGAAGCTCAAACCAAACAGAAAATATAAAATTTTGGGGAACATAACCGATCTCTTATAGGTTACTCGGGTGAATATTGTAACTTTCAACCGACCTTCAAAGTAATGAAGTTTGTCGCTGCTTTTTGAGGGTCGAGGAATTTTACCGTTAAAACTAAAAAAATTCCTACTTTCACCACGGTTTTTAGCATAACTGATTGGCTCATATAAGAATTTTGATTATGGAGGCTTCAAATGAAGGATATCATATTGGGCTATATTCGTCACAGAATTGTAATCCTTTCAAGGACTTTGTAGATATTAACTGTTAAATATTGTACATTGATGTGAAATAATTAAATTTTAATAATCTTTCGTACGAAATATGACAATTATTTTGCGACTCTTCACGGATGTGTTGAAGATACCGAGTCTTTTGGTGATGTATGATCAAAATGATCAGTATCCTTAAGTTTTTACGTACACGGTACATTTTATCAATCGTTCCTATTGGAAATAACCAATAAATTAGTTCTGAATGCAGTATAAATACAATTCAACATATTTTAGAACAATTTAATGGGAAAAAATTCATGATTCCTTTCCTCTTCTGCATTCATTCTTCGGCTACTGATTAACTTCTTAAAAGATACTTCCTACATCCTGAGACGTAACCTTACACATAGGATTTGTAAAATTTCCCGATAAATGTAGAAAGATTGCTGTTGTTGCTGCAGCACGATAGCCCCTTTCGGGCCTTCGCTTAGAGATAGAGTATATCATTAGCATGATCGCATGTGTCGACACTCCGCAAAGTGATATGGCCAGTATCAGGGTTTGGATGTTTGTCCGTCCACCCAGCTGCGATACGTTCTGGTTTTTAAACCAGCAACTGAATGAGCTTATTGTTCGTCCAAAAAATTACTCGAACTTATTCTCGTTGCCATCAGTGAGAGTAGAACCACGGACCTTCGGCTTACGGAATGAGTGCTCTAACCACTACTACACCGCGCGGACTTATATTTAAGATTGAGTAATTGCAAATTATAGAGTTAATTGCAATTTGAAACGTGATTTGTTACTTTCTAGATAATATTTTACATTATATGCCCTGAAATCTAAAATCAGTGATTTCCATACTAAAAACCGACTGGAATCGCGACCCGAAAAGACGTTACTTTTTTTTCTATACTGATTCTCATTTTAAAGATGAATATGAAAATTTATTGTTGAATTTTCACTAAACTAAACAACATCATTTTCATGAAGCTTTCATGAAAATTATGTGCCATAGTTAGCTGAAATTGAATAAACATGTGATTGGGTTAAGAAGGAGCTTTATAGGTAAATTTTTTGAGCGGAACTTAACAGTTGTGGGGTACATTATATGCTATACACAATATATATATATATATATATATATATATATATATATATATATATGTGGGATTGTAATAATAACGATGATGTTGATTCGATAAAAGATATTTATTTAATATAGTGATGCGGACTTGTAAATGAAAACAATATGAATTTAAGAATGATGGGAACGGCTCTCTGCTAAACTGCCTCTCACGACGTCTTCGATACGAATCTTCTTCAACATCCGTCTGCTATGTGTTTGTGCTCGCTAACCAGTTGTTCAATCACCCGTTATCTCGTCTGTGTCGTCTAGCAGGCCACTCGTTCCGGGTTGCCAGCACAGCTCGTTTCCCACATTCGGCCATCCTGAACTTCATCCGTCTCGGATGAAGAACCTTCGTCTTCATAGTCGGCATAACGGCGCCACGGTTTCATGTGGTCAGCACTTGTACTAGTTATCTTCGGACCCTCGGCACTGGCACTGGCTTTGACAACATCGTATCGCCCATTTCTTTTCACCTTCGTAACCTCGTACGGACCCAAAAACTCACTGGCTAGCTTTCTTCCAACAACAAACTGCGCTCTTTTGATAGCGACAAGGTCTCCCACCTTATAGATGTTTTCCGGCTTACGTCTCTTATTGTATTGCTGGCGGTTCTCCTCTTGACTTTTCTGGATGTGTTCTCTGGCTTCGATTCGTCTCTGGTCTCTCTCGGCATTAAAATGTTGCACGTGTAGTTCCTCTATCATCTGTCGAATTTCAGTATGCTCTGCACCCCTGCCTCGTACCCCAAAGAGTAGCTCGAACGGCGTAGTTTTTGTAGCTCTATGGAAACTCGTATTCAGCGCGAATTGCAAACGGTCCACATACTTGAACCATTTCTCAGGATGCTCGATAGCCAGCTTCTTCAAAGCTTGCACTATATTGGCGTTGACTCGTTCAACCTGCCCATTTCCACGCGGCACTCCTGTAGTTGTTATCACATGATGTATGTTTTCCCGGTCACAGAACTCCTTAAAAGCTGCGGACGTAAAGGCAGCTCCATGATCACTGATTAACCGTCTCGGGTTTCCAAAGCTTCTCTGGATCTCGGCGAACTTCCTCAAGACTTCATCGGTAGACAACGTTTTCGTCGGAAACAGCCAAGTGTATTTCGAGAAAGCATCCACAACAACAAAAATATAGCGGTATGACTTACTGGTGGCATCCATCGGCCCCAAGTGATCCACGTGAAGAGTGTCCAATGGTTGATCACCCTTTTCTAGACAATGCAGCAACCCCTCTTGCTTTCCGGCTTTGCGACTTGCTAGGATGCACCGCACACAGTTTTGAATGCAACTCTCCACCTTCTTCTTCAAACTCAAGATGTAGTATTCGTTCTCAATTTGGAATATCGTCTTTCGTACGCCAAAATGACTCCGTTCGTGCACGGTTCGAATGACTTCTGATTCCATCGCTCTTGGTATACATAACAGCTCTCTTCCGGCAACTCCTTTGAACAGCAACGATCCTTTTAACACATAGCCATCGTAATTAGGATTGGATTCCAGCACTTTTCTAATAGCTTCGATATGCGGATCCTTCGCTTGCGCTCGCTCTAACCTGACTATAAATTCATCTCGCATCAAATATATCATCGTGGGAAATCGGCTTAATGCATCAGCGTGCGGGAGGCGACTTCCAGCTCGATGCTCCACTTCAAAGTCAAAATCTTGAATAAACATTACCCATCTCGAGGCTGCTAGTGGCAACTCCTTCTTTTCTATTGTCTGTCTAAAAGCACTGCAATCAGTGACCAGCTTAAAATGGATTCCCAACAGATAGTGTCTAAGTTTCCTGAAAGCCAAATAGACGGCCTTAACTTCCAAATAGTAACTATGAGCACTCTCGTCAGCACTAGTGGTTTTGCTGCTATAATAGTAAACAGGGTGCAACTGTTGATCTTCGCTTCGCTGGAACAACACAGCTCCAAATCCTCTAGCTGAAGCGTCCGTATGCAGCTCTGTTTCTGCTCCTCGTCGATAAATTTGTAACACTGGGCAACTAGTAATAGCAGCTTTCAACTTTGTTACTGCATCTATTTGCGATGAATCCATGCGAAATTGCACTTCTTTCCTTAAAAGGTTTGACAATGGACGAGCAATCATTGCATAATTTAATATGAATTTTCTCAGGTACCCGGTTAATCCCAGGAAGGACTGTACAGCTTTAATATTTTGTGGCAATGGAAATTTTGTTACAGCGCGGACAACCTGCTCGCTTGGCTTGACGGTTCCGTCTGCTATACGGTGTCCCAAAAAGTCAATCTGCCGCTGCAAGAATCGACACTTTTTCCATTTAATCCGAAGCCCGTGCTTCATGCACACTTCCAATACGTACTTCAAGCGCTGTACGCCCTCTCTTTCATCCTTGGCCAGCACTATCACGTCATCCATATATGTTAACACGATCCCCTCGTGAATCAGCGGGTTGAAAATAAAGTTAATGAAACGCAAAAACACAGCTGGCGAGTTACAAAATCCGAACGGCGCGTACATGAACTCAAAATGCCCCTCGTTGGTGATAAATCCCGTATATCCAATACTCGATTCATCGACTGCTACATGAAAGAATCCGTTTTCTAGGTCTATTGTTGTAAACACGCGTGCGCCTTGCAGCTTGTCGATGACGTCCTCTATCAATGGAGTCGGGAAAATTTCTCTAATGACCTTCTTATTCAGATCTCTGTAGTCGACGCAAACTCGCGGCGTACCATCTTTCTTTCTTACGATGACTACTCTACTAGCATATGGCGACGTTGATCGTCGAATAACTCCATCCATCAGCCATTGAGAAATCTGCGACCTGAGTGCCTCTTGCTCAACAAAATCTAGTCGACTAGCCCGATGCACGACTGGCATTTTTTCTTTCAACTCGATATGCATCTTAAACGGTGGTTCCACTACGACCTGCGGCTTGTATGATTCGATTAATTCTTGCACCTCGTTTTGATATTTAGACGGTACTACTTCTAGCGGCAAACCATCGTCTTCTAATGTTGCAATGGACATAATAACAGCTTCGTCTTCAGCACAACAGTTTTTCAATTCAACACTGTCCCTCTTAATGATTATATCAGCAACGGCAGCAATTCCACGGCCCAGCACGCAATCAACACTCATGGCCCCATCTGGCACGACGTAAAACCATAATGACATTTTAATTTCATCTACCACGGCATCGGCCAGAAACTTTCCTTCCGCAGCAACGGAAACTCCTCCGAATCCAAGAAATGAACGAACAGCTGATTGAATTTGAATATTCGGTAATGTATGCAGCACAGTTTCCTTGATTAGATTCACATCACTGCCCGTGTCAATAAGTCCTCTTACTGAAACTCCTCCAATTGACACATTTTTCAACATCGGCGAATTATCAATGGACTTAACTTCAGCAACGTTCAACACTTTAGGGGTTTGGCTTAACGGACACTCCTTGGACATGTGTCCAGACTCACGACACTTGAAGCACTTTGTAGGGAAAGTGCACGCAGCTCTTATGTGATCAGCAGACCCACAATTAAAACAATATTTTTTATTTACTGCAAAACCAGCTCCACTGTTCAGCTTTGTGCTATTCAGCTCAATGGTATCGGCTCTTGATCGGCTCTCAGCTACAACTCTTGATCGGCTCTCAGCTACAACTCTGGATCGGCTATCGGCTACGGCTATTGCCTTCTCTTTTATGTCCTCGTAAATCTTCAGCTTTTTCTTCAACTGCTTTATGTCTTCAGCTCCATACAGCATCATTTTGTTAATTTCGGTGTCTCGTATTCCTTCGACTATGTACTCGATCAGCGACGCTTCATCTATATTACCACGAGCGGCCATCTCCTGCATTGCTAACACATATTCCATCATCGACTCGGAATTCTCCTTCTTTCGTTCTCTCAACACCCGATGTAGTTTGGCACCACTAATTTTCATCGAAAACTCCTTTTGCAGCAATCTTCGTAGTTCAATCCAGGACCGCACTCCTCTTTCAGCTTGTACTAATGTTTTGGCATCGCCACGAAGCGATTTTTTAGCAAACACAAATTTTTCAAGCTCGTTCCAAACAAACATGTCAGCGATTTCTTCGAAATCTGCAATCCAATTCTCAATAAGGTAGTGTCCACTACCATCAAATGTACGAATTGTATCTTCAACGTCTCGAAACGAAAAACTGCACTTTGTCATAGTGCCCGTCCTACGGTCACCATCAGCCCACGCGCCATTTGATTTTTCATTCTCGTCGTTCTCGCTTACATTCGCCATTTTATGGTACTTTTTCAAGCAACGTTTTTTGTTCGCGCTTGTTCTCGAATGACGAGGATCGCTCAATTCGTCATCGGACTCCGATTCGTCGTTTATGCGCAGTTGTTTAATGCTCATTAGTTTTCGCAGCAACAACAGTTCCTCATGTTCGGCATCAGCTCGACTCCTCTGCTCCTCCCTTACTCCTTGCGATCGTTTGCTGGTGTTGTCGTCGCTTTCACTACTTGCTTGCACATTTCGGTCCTCGATCTCGCGCCCTTCATCGATTTCCATTTCCAAGACCTCGAGATCGTTCAAACATCGACACAACTGGACGGCTAACTGTTCTTTTGTTTTCTGTTTCACATTTATCGATAAAATTTCACTTACTGTTTCTAACTGTACTTTGTCGAAATTATCACAAATGTACTTTCTTTTGTTTTCAAATTCTTCACTGTCTTCGCCTTTATATTCAAACCCACCGAACTCGCGTAATTGTCTACGATTTTTTCTACCGTCATCTCTCTCGAAAACGACTTTATGCAGCACAGCTATACTAGACGCTTTCGTTCGCTGATGGGTCAAACTATCCCACACTAAGTCACCAAGTGTTAACTTCCTACTCGACATGTTCACTGCACTTTTCAATTTCTATTGTCACTGAATTTACACTGAATATCAAAGCACTATATAAAAATCCCAGTTTGATGAATCCGATTAATCAAGTATCCGATCGCTCAATTATCCAATCCCGGTTGAGCCCCCAAAACTGTGGGATTGTAATAATAACGATGATGTTGATTCGATAAAAGATATTTATTTAATATAGTGATGCGGACTTGTAAATGAAAACAATATGAATTTAAGAATGATGGGAACGGCTCTCTGCTAAACTGCCTCTCACGACGTCTTCGATACGAATCTTCTTCAACATCCGTCTGCTATGTGTTTGTGCTCGCTAACCAGTTGTTCAATCACCCGTTATCTCGTCTGTGTCGTCTAGCAGGCCACTCGTTCCGGGTTGCCAGCACAGCTCGTTTCCCACATATATATATATATATATATATATATATATATTTATAAATATATATATATATATATATATATATATTTATTTATATATATATATATATATATATATATATATATATATATATATATATATATATATTTATATATTTTTATATATATATATATATATATGTATATATATATGTATATATATATATATATATATTTATATATATATATATATATATATATACATATATACATATATATATATATATACATATATATATATATATATACATATATATATTTTAGAAAAAAGAAGAATACCGATTTCATAATGCTCTCAAAAGGATGCAACAAATTTTATGGAGGCGGTGCCAAATGAAATTCATCGTTTCAACATAAAAGCTTCCATGATGTGTACCATTAAAACAGGAACAGAGAAAAGCTGATATGGCACCGCTTCCATAAAATTTATTTTTTTAGCCTTTGATCATTTTGCAGCCGGTTTTCTTTTTTTTAAGCATTTTTTTAATGAGTAACTACCAGGTAATGGATGAAATAGCGCTTAATCATCTGATGCAGTACAATGTACTGAAACCCCGTTACGGAGAAAAATAAAAATTTTGTAGTTTTATAAAAGTTAATTTTATTTTTGTATCATTTATATGACATAAATCTACATCAAGTAGAGATCGTCAGTAGAAGTTGATTAAATTAAATAGTGCTGAAATTGAATTATGGAAATTTTGATAACCTTGCGTGATAAAATATATTAAGTTTAGTTGTTTTAAGTGACCAACTTTTGGAGACATTATTTAGAAACGAACAATTTATGTCAATTTATGTCATTTTTGATTAGGATGAAGCTTTTCGAAGTATTTATTGTAATGAAATTAGAATATCTAACAACTTTATCAAATATTTAACGATTTTTCATAGATAAACGTCCCTAACTTGAATGACTTGATTATGAAATTTTAATAAAAGTTATGCAGACACGAGCTTTATCGTCAATTTTTGACTAAAAAGTGAAGATGGTCTCGACCTAGTGTTGCTTTCTTCAAACTCAGTTTTTGAAGAGATTTTACACTGAGTGTGGGGCACCCATGCTCACGAGCAACTGGTTTATCTACTAAATTATTCCAATGGTTTTCTTCGCTCGTCCAAGATTTCCCGAAGGAAATCTAAACCGACCTCTCATCGGTTAAAGACGTGAAGTTTCTATACGTGCCAACGGAATTTACCCTACAGATCAACTAGTCCAGGCACCTTTTGTCTACTCTGAGGTAGCTGCTTGCAGGCTAGCTAGTTTGAGGAGGAATTTCGGTCGCAGATTTTACGCGAGCAGACTAAGTCCGGATACAATTTCTGAGCCACCGAGCCAAATTCCCATTCCATCACTCCACAACAACCAGAGTCACCTCCACGCATTCCCTATCTCAATACCATGGTTGTGTCAAACATGCGTCACTCTAAGTGTAATTGAAATCTTCTACTCTAATAAAAACACTCAACGCAAACTAAGGCACAGCTTACCTCAACCGATGAGTCACGAATTAATTCAAAATTTGCCCACTTGACGGCATGCACACCCTCCCGCCTCCATTGCCGCTGGAAACCCTCCAACTATTGAAAGAAAAGAAAACGTTTTCTTCTAACATTTAATTTCAAATTTTTTTTAAAATGATAATCTAAATCAAAAAGCTTTCCTATCTTGTTTCTAATTTACTTTTTTTTGTTTTCACTTTCTCAATGAATATACTAACTTTGGTTTTGAACAGGTAATATTCGAGCAACATGAGAAATGTTCTACATATGTAACAAACACTAAGAATTAAACAAGTTGGGTAAATAGACCTACGCTCATGCCAGAAGAGTTTTGTATTTAATTTTCAAAATGTAGTCACCAGATTAAATAAAGTCAAGAAGCATGTCAATGACGATTTTATTGGAGAAAATATGAAATTCGAAGATCATACTATTATTAACAAAGTTGAACGAATTTAGGCTTCTGAGGTTTTTATTATTGTTATACTCATAAATATCTCCCTTGATAATTATTTCAGATGTCCATTTGTGAGGGAGGAAACCACCGAAGCAAAAACTGCCCCACTGAAGCAAAAACTGACACAAATTTTTCGTGTATTTCCCCTCCCTGTGCGCCCCTCGAAGCAAACTTTGCCAAACTAAGACCTGTTTTGAAAAGTTCTCATCAAGACAGTTTAAGAACTGTTTTGAAATGCTCCCATGAAAACTTTCATTTCATACTTATATTGGCCACGTTTGATGAATTTGGTTTTTTCAGGGGCCAATGGCCAATTTTTCGAATCCTAGAATGGTTACCAAGCCCTTTTGCTAGGAGCTCTCTCCCGCCTTCTTGACTTTTTTCACTAATGAGCTTTAATTGTAGGTACTCATCTTCAGTCATTCATTAAATTGAATCAAGTGTTCGAAGCATGCCCCCTAAACGCTGAAGTTGGGAAAAATAACTCAAAATTATTCAATCTTCGTATTTAAAACAGGCAATATTTTGTGTTATAATTACTGATACCACTAGCTGAACCGATTCTCAAAGATATACATGACACCTATCATTCCTGAAATTTTCATGCAAATCCTAGCAAAACTGTAGTGTCTGAGTCGGTAAAAAGGGCATCTTGTTCCATAGCCATATGTTCCATAGTATTAAATGCAGCGCATATTGTTCCATAGCAATACAGGAAAATTCAAACCGCTATAACTTCGCTAAGTATGATTCATTCTTTATGAAACTTTCAGAATCGAACAATTTTATAAATAGTCATCTGTTTACTCAATTTCATTGAATTTAAGGGTACTGTTAAGATTTTATTCAAGAAAACATAAAATCGATGAATCATACTATTACTAACAAAGTTGAGTGAATTGCGACTTCTCATGTATTTGTTGTTGTTGTACTCACTAAGGCCTACTTTCCTGATTTTTTTCAGAATTTTCGGATCACAGGTGTCCAATCGCGAGGGGGGGGGGACACAAATTTTTCGTGTATTTCCCCTCCCTGTGCGCCCCTCGAAGCAAACTTTGCCAAACTAAGACCTGTTTTGAAAAGTTCTCATCAAGGCCTTTCATTTGGTACCCATATTGGCTACCTTCGATGAAATTTTTTTTTTTCGGGGGGTCACTCCCCTACATGGAGAGACCCCCCTTAAATACCTTATAAATTTTTTAGTAGTTGAACTTTGAAGAGGACACCACTTTACACCTACATAGAAAATTTGATGCTTCTAGCCTAGGCAGTTTCCGAGAAAAACTGCTGTGACACACGGACGGACGGACGGACAGACGCACAGACGGACAGGTAGGACGCGATTTTAGAAGGGTTTTGTAAAATTATTTTACAAAACCCTAAAAAGAACTTTATTCTTATAAAATTGAGAAGGCCTCTTACTTGGAGGAATTTACATGAATTGATTGTAATCGTAAGGGCTTTATTGTTTTAACTAGTCTTTTGATCCCTGATTACTAAATATACTTTTCTTAATATTAATATTATTTTTGTCACAAAACTTCGGGCCAGGTATCGATTTGGTACGCCGTGAGACGCCTTTAAGCTGAAGGATCCCTCCTCCAGCGGGAAACGTTAAAAGAAGAGGAATTTCCAGACGTTCCCGGCTACTGTGAGTCCGTTGTGTGACTGCCCGAACATAATGTATCATCTGGTTGCATTTGTCAACCGATCCAAGTATCACCATGACTATGATATCTGTGAGCTCTCCCGTCTCCCTGTATTGGTTTCATCGTAGCCTGTTCCATTTTAGGCATGCATAAAAGTGTGGGAGGCATCGTCTCCCTCTCCTGGACAAAATCTACGGCTGGGGGTGAGTGAGTGCTATCATGAGTGCAACCATCCCCCTCGTGTCCTTGCTACGATGCATATAAATAGTGCGGTGCTTTTTAGCAAAGAGGGCAACAACTATCACGTCTGCAATAACTCTCACCGCCAAATCAGAGACTGTCGGATATGAAGATGCAATTCGCAGAGCTTTTCTTCTCTGTACCTGTGCCAAGCGTTTCCTATATACCTCCTTACTGCGAGCGTCACCCCATATTTCTGCTCCGTCTAGTAGCAGTGACCCTACGGCACTCATTAAGAGGCGTATTTTTGACGGGTTAAGTCCCGCTCGAAGGCCATAAGTCCACTCAGAGTCGATACGCCTGAAGCAGAACACTCATCTTCAAGTCGACCAGTAGCCCCAAGTACTTCAATGCTGCCCAGGAATTCTTTTTTTTTTTGTCAAGATGACCACTTCGGTTTTCTCCAGTGCAAGACTAAATCCACGAGCAGTTATTCAATCTCTCACTCGGTGCATTAGCATACCTAGCCTAAGATGCGCTTGTCTATCGATGTTTCCAGTGACTAGAGCTGCAGTATCATCCGCATAGCCGATCAAACAGGACTCATCTGGCATTTCCAGTCTCAGTAGAACATTGTAAGCTGCATTCCACAGGACTCAACCAACACCCGATATAACTTCCATTCTTCGTTTGCCCTGCGTTTTGTCATAAACCAGGCTTTGAAGATAGTCCCTCATAAGCCGCATCAGTAATTTTGGAACTTTAAAAGAGCTTTCTAGCGTCCCGAATATCCACCTATCGTTTCTAATGTCGAATGTCACAAACAGAACGTTCCATCACTTGCCTCTGCCTTTTGGACAACGCTGACCTCCTCTGCAATCGCATCAATGGTGGAACGTCCTGCTCTAAAGCCGTACTGCTGAGAAGACACGTCTCCAACACGAGTCGCAACAGTTGGTCTTCCTCTGATGAGTTTCTCTAGCACTTTCCCAGCCGTGTCTAGCATGCATAACGGTGATCCGGGATTTTCCTTGCTGATCAGCATGAGCCTCGCCACCTTCCATCGTACCGGGAAAACTCCGTCCCATAGGCAAGCGTTGAATGTACTGAGCAGCAAGTCAGGACAATGGTGATAGACCAGTTTGGAACACCGCACCTGGAACAGCATCTGGGCTGCAAGCTGCAAACAACCTTGATAATGCTCATAGTTGAGTTCACCACGTCTAGAGCTGCCAGTTCTTCTATCCCCTGCGAACCACCCTGCCGCGGAGCGTCTACCGTGAGCACCTCGACGAACCTCTAGATGTCTATGCTTCCGATATTTCACCCAATTGTAAAAGGTCGAGATCACGGACGTCGAGAGACAACAGTACAGATCTCAAGCAGAATGTACTGATGATCATATTCAATTGCATATCCTCCGTCTGGTATGGTTCCTTCACAGCCAGTACGGTGGGGATCCGGCATATTTCCGTTATTTAGGACAACAAGCGCCGTCCTGGCCGCTATTCTCCATTTGATTGGTTTAACGTTGACGTGTGCCCCAATGAGTCCGCTACCATTTGCGTTCGACACAGTGCTCTCCAAAGCATTAAGCTTAGTTTGGAAAGATGATACCAGTTAAGTAAACACTAAAGAAGGTATTCCCTGAGCACTGAATCCATACGAAATTATCCCACATCTCTACGCGTGGAAATCACGGTTCCGAACCCAGATGGCGTTAGTACTAGTTTCATCAGGTTACCATGAAGCAGAATTTTTATCGTAGTATTGCTCATTCATCAGCAAAAAGTCAGCTTCCATGTCCCTCGCAAACTGCTTAAGCAGATTTTGGGCGGCTGAACCGTGGTGTAGGTTTAGACAACAAACTACTTAGTTAATTTTCAACTGAAGAGCTAAACAATTTGTGAAGTAAGTGAAAAAAAAAATTTTTTTAAATGCATTCATATTATGATATATTTATGGGACTTGACAAAATGGCATTCAACAGCTTCAAGTTGCGACTACTAAATGGCTAATTGACATTGTCAAGCATTTTGATTACACTATTATTGAAATTAGTTCGTGATCCTGTTAAAGATGGTTTTTGGCTATTAAAAGCCAGATAATATGCACTGATACCTTTTAGATAGAAATGCTAGCATTATTTCCAAAGAATGAACCAAACACGCTATCAATATTTAGTCCTTAATAAAATGTCATTGCCTGCAATTACCTTTTCAACGATCGTTTGAGGGTTGCTAAGCTCCTGATAATAACGTTTTCTTCTTAACACTTTCGCTACAGTGAAATTTTGCCAAATCAAAAAAGATATTTCCTAGCCAAATCATCTTTGACCTGCATTAATATGGAAGCTGATGGCTTTTAGTTCAATTTTCAAATCAAATCTATCTTGTTAGTGATTAATCAATGCTCAATTATTTCATCTGCCGATGTTTAATACTAAAAACTCAAGATATTGATTATTGTTTTATTTTTGCCCGGAAAAATTAACTTATATGGCAAAAAGCATAATTGAAAGGAATTTTGATTCTCGTTTACATTACTGTTAAACGATACATCTTCTGATCAATCACAAGTCTTCTACTCTATAAATATGAACTTCTGATTACTTGAAACTAAAATCGAAGAATAAACATCCTCTTCCCGTTACGAATCTTTAAATCCATAAATTAATGGAATAGTTTCTACCCTAAGCACTGGCTTACCGACAAATATTCGATATAATTTATCTTAAACTCATTTTCAGTAATCAACATTGATCTCATAAATTTTCTTTGACAGTAACTAGTTTGTTGGTTTTTTTCTCATGCCATTTTTATGACCTTACTTGTTCCTCGAAGTTCAAAATTTAAAGCACCACATTGCGATGCACCATTATTCAAGAATATTCAATTGAAGGGATCAACGCAGCAAGCTATAACATTCTATATTCCCTCAAAAAAAGATTCATCCCTTCTTGTTTTACTTTTCATTCCCTCTTCTATTCAAATTTAAATTTTAACGTCTACTGACTAAAATCGACGTAATCAATAGAGCACAATACATTGATTTCCTCCTATTCTTTACAACTGCAACCAATGACATTCGATAATTTATCATTTGGCCTTTAACGAAGGATCTTCACATCATAATCGTTATATTCGCACAATATAAAGTATCGAAGAATAATGTAATGGCCGTGTCAAAGCTGAAATAAATATTTATCCAGATCGATTATGCTGTTGATTGTCTGGTATTTGGTTTGATGGTGTGTTAATTGTCTTGGGTAGCCAAGTTAAAGAAGGAAAAAAAAATTAGAAATTAAATTCAAAATGTTGTTGAATTCATTTTTCCCCTCGTAAACTTGGACCGAATGAAGAGAAACATTAAAGGCGTTGTGGATTGTAAGAAGGTTGCCAGGTAGAGCTGTATTGTTTTGAATGCTTCCGATGTTAACCACATTGATGTTCATTTTTCATTCTTTAAGCAAAAAATTAAATAAGAGAAGCATTTTTAAAACGTGAAAATAATCGTCATCATTAGATTATTTCTGGATATTTTTCAGGTTTATCTGAATAATCCAAGACCCAAGGAGGTCGTACGTTTAAAAAAGCAGTCATAACTGCCAAAACCACAAAACAAAATGTTTCTTTCGATCAGAAATCGTCCATATGTATTGGCTTACACAATCCTTTAGTTTCACATAGGATCCTTTCTTGTCTCTTCCTATGAGTATACTTAATGTTTATGTAATTTCCCAAATGAGAGAAGATTAAATAAGGAAAACCCCATATGACGCTAATGTTCTACACATGCTTGGTTTATTTTATTTTTTTTTCAGTATTTATACAAAATTTTTAAATTGATATTCTGAATAATAAAAATTCAACGTTTTGGGCCTACAGAAGATGCTTTTAATTTTAAAATCCTCGTTGGCAGCACCACCCGGAAAGGCAAATTTCTTGTAGGCGTGCTTAATTTCAAAATGCAAATTAATATTTGACTGGCCGCCATTTTGAAAGTGAAACACAGTTTAAGAACAATTTTCCTTTGTATGGATACTCGCTCTTCCAAGGTAAGACATTTCAACACTATAGTTGCCGCTAAAATAACAAATTCTGCTTACATTCTGAACTTTGGGGGCGGTCATTCTGTGTTTAAAATTTTGATTTTGGATTATTTTAAAAGATATCTATCTTCAAATCTTACCAACAATTGTGCTGAATCTCGTTTAAATTGGGCTTTTACTCTGGACTGAAAGAAAATATTCACTTTTTTTGAAAATGGCATATAACAATGAAAAAAAAATTAAACCGACTTTCACCCATTTATATTCCAAAAATTTTTGTTGCTACTATCAGGAACCATTTAATACAAAAGGAATTGATGATCAAAAGTTTATGTCCCTTAACATCTTACATCAAAATACTGTCTGATGGTTTCTCATTAATTTAGTATTTAATTTGTTTAATTTACGTTATAATTATAACCTATTCAACTAATTCATCAAAGTAGTTAATTTCTCTTCAAATTGCTTATGTAAAGTTATTAATTCAGAACGCCCTAGAAAGAATAAAGTTATTCTTTGGATGTCACCAGCTTCTTTTGAATCATCCTATAGCATTTTAAAAGTTGTACATGTATTTCTACGAACAAATTTTAGATGAGGGTTCTAATATTAAAAGTATCGTGCAGTTTTGTTATAATGAGAGCAAGTACATGTATAGGGTTTTCCAATAAGAGGTATTATTTTGAATAGATCTTGTGATTTAACACCTTGCGACTTTTTCCTTTGGGGCCACGTGAAAGAGAAGTATTACCGAAAATTTCCCAATCCCCTAACTGCCACCGCTTTATTGGGGCTACTCCGGCGGAGGCTCTACCGACCCAGTCGAACTCACCCGAAAACGGGCCTGGAGGGCACTCGTTCGTTTCTCCGAGCCTCTCAAGGGGTCGTCAGAACGAGAAGACGACCGTCCGGAGCGAATTTAGAACTAGAAAGTTTTGGGGGCTTGACGCTACTTAGCCGCGAGAATCGCCTACAAAAGAAAACTATACCGCGGAACGAGCTAAGGTGCTCCGCCACCACACAAATACGGGTTTCCTGCAACAGCAGAACCAATACTACCCAGATCGCCATTAGGTTCCTCGCACAAACACTACCACTTGTATTAAATATACCGCTTGTATTAAATTCTCCAGGTCTTCCGGCCTGGTCAACGCCCCGGGAGAAGATTTCCCGAGCCATACTTTTTACAGCTGGAAAATGAAGGCTTAGTTATTGCAGTGAGAAAAGAAAAGTGAACAATTACATCCTTCGGTTTAATACGTTATTTTATTCTAAGAAGATAATTCAATCAATAAACGCTAAAATGAAAGCCACTTACACTTATTCCCTGTTCTAGTAAGGGGCCCTTTCTTCCATTCGCTTGAATTTCACCACAGTTGTCTCGTCTCCGTTTGATGATTCAATATCCACTGCCCGGCTTCAATTCCTTGTCAGAAGAAAAACAGTCGCTGATCACTCGTTCTATGTTACCTCGTTCGAATCCACTTGTCGGGTTAAATTTTGATCGCTTAACACTTGGTTTCATGCATCTCCACGGTTGCTTGTAAAAAAACTCCCCAAAAGAACAAAAAAGAAAGCGCGCCAATCTTCCCCGACTTAAATAACTTCCGAGTAAACGTTTTTTCCTCACATCCACCAGGAAAATCCTGTTTTTGAGTGCTTTTCTTCCGTTAGTGCGAGTAATTCCCCTCGCTTGATTTTACTCATCATAAGTTCCACTTAGTGGTGATCCTAGTGGGAGTTAAGTGTATTACATGCTGAATGCATTTGACTGACAGTTCGACCTGTCGGTAATGTTTGGTTACGTCGTGACGAGATGTAAGGATTTCGAAGTCAACCTCGTTTTTTTCGTCTTTCCCCTGAGCCGGCGCTCAGATTCCTTAGCTTTTCTTGTCCCCGTCGGTAGTATAATCGCCGGACCAACGCGTGAAGTGTCGTTTATGTGTAATTATCCACCGTTTCCAACTAATTTCGACCGTCGAATCTCTTCTCGAAAATAGCGCGATTTCCTTCATTTCAGTTTCCGTGGTGGGATGAAACGAGTTTAGTGCAAGTGAGTGGATATTACACTTCGCCACGATGTTAGCAGTCTGTAGGTTAGAAATTCAACAAGTATAATAGTGTTTCTTGCATATATTTTAGTAGGTTTGTCAGCCTTCTCTCGTTTGAGCTTGGCGTAATCGACGGTCGTTTGTTGATGTGCCAAAGTGAGTTTGGTTTGCTAGTTTAAGAGTCATTCATGCCTCTGGTTTGGCTGGAATTTCCCACGACGACTTCATTCTGGCTTCACGTTGTGAGCTCAACAAACGGCATTCGTCTGAGTCCTTTCTAGACTCATGTTTAATTTTGCTGCTATATATTTTCGAATTCGCACCTTGCTCGTCCCGTGTTTGCCACTAATGGGATGTTAAATTCGCGAGCGTCTTCCTACAGTATACGTGTCATTGCTGCCTCAGCAGCATCTCTGTTGGAGTTGCGTGAGTGAAGATGTTTGGGCAGGATCATTAAGTTTGTGTTCATGGCCGGGATCTCAGTGGCTGCGCACTCAGCACTCAGGTTCGAATTTGACTTAGTCGAATTATATACTGCATCGAAATTCATTGGGAGTCTATGCCGGAACGTAGATTCAATGAAACCACAGGCAGTATGAAACCTTGATTGGAGGTAGTAATATAAATGCTCGCAGATTATCGCGCATAACACAAACACCTCTTGTCGCGTGCCGGGAGCAACGATTCAACTTCGGATTTTCTCCCATCGTTGCATGTTATCTGTTTGCGACGCAGTTCCGATTGCTTCGAGGGGTTGTATGTTTTTTGCTGCCGCATATGTTGATTGGATGACGAACTTTTCCGCTACCGTGTGCATTTGTATTTCGTTTCGAGCTCGCGTTGGTTCTTGATGCTTTTGGCGCTTGTTGCTGCTTGCGTTGTCCATAATTGTGGTGTGTAAATTGGAAGCGACCTAGCTTCTTGAGTTTACTTACATAAAGTTACAAAGCAAAAATTATTATGTGGTTCTCTGTTCGTAATTTAACCAGTAGTTCTTTTATGAATGAAAATTTAAATTATTTGCTGATAGTTACATCATTAGGTTACCAAAAAAATTAATCAAGCGCGGCTCGGTATTGCGTAGGTTAAACTCCTACGAAACCGTGTATGGTAGTGTTTGGGGTGAGCAACACTATAGAATCTCAATGTGCACCCGTAATAGAAGGTCTACGCCAACACCCCAGCGTCGATTCAAGACCTCAAAGATGGAATTCGTGAGGCTATCGAGGACATAGGGCAGCCACTTTGCAATTTAGTTTTGGAAAATTTCATGAAAAGAATATGGTCCTGTAAGCGTGGTCGTGGTGGTCATTTGCCTGATGTTATCTTTTACTATTAACCGCATACTTTTACTTTATAATGAAATAAACATCTGATCATTTGTATTAAAAAATGGCATTTTTCTTTTAATATCAAAATAACACCTCTTATTGGATTTGGTTGTGGAAAATTTCATTAAAAAGGATATGGTCCTGCAAGCGTGGTCGTGGTGGTCATTTGCCTGATGTTATTTTTCATTGTTAACGGCATACTTTCTTCTTTATAATAAAATAAACATTCGATCATTTATATTAAAAAATGGCATTTTTCTTTTAATATCAAAATAATACCTCTTATTGGAAACCCCTATAGTTTTCCCGTTTGCATGAAGCACTGGGCTAAATGACTCTAAGTAGTTCAAACAAAGTTACTTCTCTAAGTGAGAACTTATCTGAAAGTATCTAGCTGATTTTAATACATTAGAAAGTGTTTTAATAAGGAATATTATAATAAATTGATTGAATTAATAGAAATTAAAAACAATCAATAAAAGGTAAAGTGAATCGTAAAAGTGTATATTACGATTACATTTCCCACTACGACTAAGAAACCACCAAAATATGACAGCTGCTTCGGCCATAGATAAAAGGTACACAGTGCAGCTTATTTTTGATATATGGAAATGAGAAAGAAATCATTGGGTAGCAACTCAGGGTTGTATAGCCGATGACCCATCAATTCGATGCGTTGATTGGCCAAATAGGCGCTAGTCTGAGCTGATGTGTATGAGCTCGCATTGTCACGATGGAGAATGACTCGTCTTCTCTTGTTCGTTTTGCGAATTTCTCCGAAGACTTTCGGCGAACAAATGATCGTGCATCACTCAGAATTACCTGTTGTAATGCATTTGTATAGAATAAATTTATATAAAATACATTTATATAAAATAATTTATTAAAAATGTAAATTTGAACTATAATAATATATGAAAAATGTGTTTCCTCCCTCGCGAATGGACCCCCATGATCTTAGAAAATCTGAAATAATTATCAAGGGAGATATTTGTGGGTATAACTATAACAAATACCTCAGAATTAAAAAATTCTTTCAACTTTGCTAATAATAGTATGATCCTCGAACATGACATGTTTCTTGATTTTATTACTGGTTACTGCGTTTTGTAAGTTGAGTACAAAACCCTTCTGACATGAGCATAGGTCTGTCTACCCAACTTGTTAAATATTCAAACGGCTGTAACTTCGCTGTTTATTATTCAATTATTGTGAAATTTTCAGAATACATTCAATTGCTACCAGAAAACTTAAATTGTAGTTTTGTGAAATTTAAGGATCTCTTTTTGATTTTATAAGCCAAAATGTAAAATTTATAAAAAGTACTATTATTAACAAAGTTGATCGAATTTCGACTTTTGACGTGTTTGCTGCCCTTGTACTCGTAAAGTCACACCCCTGTGATTTTTTTCAGATTTTTTGGGTCAAAGGTGTCCAATCGCGAGCGGGGGGAAACAAAAATTTCGTACATTTCCCCTTCCCCTGCACTCCTCAAAGCAAAACTTGTTGATTTAAGACCTGTTTTGGAAATTTCTCATTAAGACCTTTCATTTGATATCCATATTGCCTACATGCGATGAAAATTTTTTTTCGGGGGCTACTCCCCTATTTGGGAAGACCCCCCTTAAAGACCTTATAAATTTCTTTTCGTGGTGAAAATTTGAAGAGGGCGTCACTTTGCACTACTTACAAACTCTTATGTTTCTAGCTTATGTAGTTTGCGAGAAAAAGTGGCGTGACGCACGGATGCACGGACGGATGAACAGACAGGACGCGATTTTAGTAGGGTATAGTAAAATTATTTCACAATACTCTAAAAAGATCAATAAGACAAACAATGTTTAAGAACACCCAGTTGTCTGCATTAATAAAGATTTATGGAAATTTCCAGAAAAATCCCAACAGATCTTATAATGAAACATATCTGCTATACAAGTAAACACTCTTAAAATTAGACGCTTTAAAAACTCTTTTTGATGTTGAAATAAAACCTCTATGCGGGCAGGTCTAGTTTGTAGGAACAAATATAAAACTTATTATCAAAATATTATTTAAATCATATCAGAAAAACGAAAGAATCTAGAAACAACAGAAACAATGGCAACGACAGACATATTCAGTGGCCTAAAGTCCATAAGTGCGTTCTTAGACAAATCAAGTGACAAACAGATTCTTAATCGTAGTGAAACTTTGGTAACTACAAAATTGTCCTCCACAGACAGAAACAAATTAAACCCTTGTCGTCACCGACTACCGACCCCTAGAATCCTTATTTGTAAATCGCAACCCCTCCACAATACTAACTTGAATTCGCTTGGACCTCATGGACTATGATTTCGATATTATATATAAACAAGGTAAAATAAACACTAATGCAGACGCTCTATCACATATAAAAATAAACTCGAGTGATTTAAAAGAAATAATACGTAAAATAATGAACGTCATAACACGTAGCAAAACAAAAACTCTAGAAAACCTTTGACCACGAATACGGCAACAGCTACCTCCAACATCGAACCTGATCAACTCAATATATGGGAAGGTTCTTCAATTTCTGACATAAGAAATTTGCCTACATTAAAATTTGAGCTTAATAAAAATGAAACGAATAAAAGTTTGCCAACTAAATTGATAATAAAAGACAGAAATATAATAATCGTGAAGTATATATAGTTATAATCCATCCTTAGATTTAGGTCAGGTCTTGGAGAAACTAAAACTAGAACTATCAATAAATAGTATCACGAAGATAGTATGCTCTTAAAAACGATGAAAAAACATATTTAAACATATTGTTACATGTGCAAATAATTATACGCACTACTGTCGCAACTGTTTTTGCAACATCATGGTCAACAAATGAATGTACTCGAAAGCACAAGAATCCACCAAGCATGATCAACATCTGAAAGTGACCTCACTGCGCCATTCATAATTGCTCGAATATTCCAGCTAGTTCGCCAATGTACGAGAAATGGATTGAATGACTAGAGGCCCTTTATAAAGCCAAGCTGAATGAATGGGAGATATAGTAAAACCACGATAGTAAAACTGCGATAAGTGCGGAGCGAAAATTAAAGGCGATATTGATTGATTGTACAGTGATTGTAGTAACAGAGAGTTGGAATTAAAAATTGATACACTGTGAAAGTTAGATTGTGAAATAGTTAAATTAATATTTATGCATTTTTAGCAAATAAACTCTTTTAACTTAATTTAAAAGACAGTGCGTTTTCACTTTCCCGGAACATTTAAATTACTGGCCGCAAGCAACAAACACCCGACAGTGGTCTTAAGAAGTGAGAAAGAAAATTTTGGAAGTGAAAACTTTTAAACATTTTTAAAGTGCACAATAGTGAAATGTAACGTGGTGCGCCTAAATGCTAGAATTGCGGTGACAAGAGCCACTTGCAAGGAAATTGAAAGAAGTGAAGAAAACGAAGCTATTCTCCAGGGTGGAGGAGATCCAGACCGAGTCTGGAGCCCAGAATGGAAGCCCTTTAAACTGACGGGGTCAACTTCGTGGGGCAAAGGTTGGCTAGGCGGAGCGACGTCTCCAGCACTACCATCACCGTGTCAAGACTACATCGTGGAGAAGCAGACTTATGCCTTCCGGGTAAAGTTGACGGGGAACATTGCAAGATAACAATCGACCCTTGTGCAACCCGATCGATTATTCGGCCAGACCTATTGCGACAGCAACTACTTCAGAGGGCAGAATTTTCTCACTACCGACAGCTACGGAAGAAATGGCACCTGTCCATGGAGTGATCACCCTCCAGATACAGTTGGGAGACCTTGCGTTCCGACATAATTTTCTGGTCGCGAACATTATGGATGACTGAATTCTCAGAATGGATTTTCTGCGACCACATGGAATCACGTTGGATTTGGGCAAACGGGTATTGAAATGGCAGAATGTCGAAGTATTGATGAGGGATCCCAGTGTCCAAATTCTCAAGATGAAGTTGGTAGTATGTACCGACACTGATGTACCGAATTCTTCCGAAAGCATTGTCTGGGCAAAGCTTGATGGTGATTCTGGAGACCACCGATCTTATCTGATAGAGCCCACGAAGATGTCCACATTGCGCAATTTGATTGTAGGACGAAGCCTTGTAATTTATTTATTTATTTATTCAAGTCTATTTAACAGACAGAAATCCAATTACAAAATAGACTTAGACAATTAAATATACAATACAACAAATCAAGCAGAAAAGAGTTAATCTAAATCATGAAAGAAATGAAGATAGAGTCAAGATCAAAGTTTGTAAAATTTAGTGCTAAGGAACATTAATCACTATAGGGTTAAGAAAAGTAAATTTAAATTTCAGATACCACACTGTCACTGTTAGCAAAGACACAATATCTTAACGCGGTGGAAACAAGATCACCCAAAGACACTAACCAAAAGAACTTCAGCGGTGAATTAAATAAATATACTAGGTAATTAGTCGATTTCAAAGCACAGCGAGAAGATACACAGCAGAGCTCGTTGACTGTCGAAGCGTTCACTTGTAAGATCTATAAGGAACGGATACATGCCGGTAAGAGCCCTTAACACCACAGACTTAACCACAAGCATCAAAGCGGGGGGAAGTCATCGGCAGCTGCCAGCCTGTTTCCACCATAACCTCTTTGGAAGCCATTCACGACTATCATGGAAAAAGGAGGCAAGACGCAGACAAAGCTGTACTTTCCCAGCAGATCGATGGCGAAGAAAGGTTCCTCTTATATTACAGTCGAAATCTCTCGAAAAATTAGAGGAACTACTAAGTGACCAGGAAGGAGCTATTGGCTATAAAAGAGGCCACCAAGCAGTTCCACAAGTACCTATATGGCCAGGAATTCGTTCTTCAAACAGACCATGCATCGCTGAGTTGGCTGCTTAACTTCAAACACCCCGAGGGACAAGTTGCGAGATGGATCGAAAGATTGCAGTCTTACGACTACGAAAGTGTTCATCGGAAGGGCGGAGTTCATGGAAATTTCATGGAAATGCTGACGCCCTATCTCGTCGTCCATGTCCACCGAACTACAAGCATTGCCGATGGATTGAGAAAAAGGAGCCGACCGTTGATCTGTGATTGATAACGGCCGGACTCGGTGAAGGTTGGTCATCGGAGGAGATCCGAAATGTCCAGTTAGCTGGTGAAGACATCGGACCATTGCTCGTATGGAAGGAGACAACTAGGCGACCTGAGTGGAAAGACGTCTCGATGCATGGCGCCACCCTGAAAAGATATTGGGCACAATGGAACTCCCTTCAGGTGGAGGGTGGCGTACTCAAGCGGAAATGGAAAACGGTGGATGGCAGCTCATGTAGGATGCAAACTATACTTCCCAAAAGCTGAATCCACGATGTGGTTAAGGAAATGCACGAAAGATCCTCGGGAGGCCACCTTGGTGTTAATAAAAATTTAGCGAAACTGCTGGTTAGGTTCTACTGGCTCCACGCTCGAGAAGAGATAGAGGACTGGTGTCACAGAGGCACGATTTGCGCTTCCGTCAAAGGTCCGAAGCGGCGACTGAGAGGATAAATGCAAACCTATAACCATTTAAAAGGATTGCTGTTGACATCGCAGGACCCTTTCCTGAATCCGAATGGGGAAATCAATACACGCTGGTTGTGGCCGATTATTTCAGCAAGAGGCCCGAGGTGTACCCCATTCCCAACCTGGAAGCAACTACCGTAGCCGAACAGCTAGTGTCAAATTGGGTCAGTGGGTACGGCGTACCTTGTGAACTACATTCGGATCAAGGCCGAAACTTTGAGTCACTATTACAATATTTGGCAAAATGTGCGAGCTGCTTTGAATACCAAAAACGAGGACAACACCGCTGCATCCTCAATCCGATGGAATGGTCGAACGTTTCAACGGCACACTCAATAAACACCTGGCCAAGATGGTTGACGAGAACCAAAGGGACTGGGACCGACATATCCCACTATTTTTGATGGCGTACTGAGCTTCCGAACATGCATCGACGGGCCAAGCCCCAGCCAAAGTCATTTTTGGAAAGACAATTCGTCTGCCGGCTGATATACCCCAAACGATCTTGGAGTACGCAAGTGAGCTAAGGCAACGGTTGAACCAGATACATCGGACAGTGCGGAAACACCCCGAATAGGCTATCTAAAGGCAAAGTCTACTGGTTTTCAGCAAGTTGACTTGATTTGGCTATATAACCCACAACGGCGGAAGGGTAGGTCTCCGAAGTTGCAGGTAGTTGGGAAGAACGATACCGAGTTACAAAGCGAATCAGCGACGTCGTATATCGCATACAGCAACAAAGTAAGCCGAGAGCCAAAATGAAAATCGTGCACCTAGACCGTCTTGCCCCATATTATTTCCAGGGAGACTTGACTACAACTGGCAAAACACCTTTACGGGGCGAAAAGAACGAACTGAGGTAGGGGCAGTATTACATGTAGAAATAGTTCTGCGAGCTACTGTCGCAATTGTTTTCACATCTATTAACAACATCATGATCAACAAACGAATGTACTCGAAAGCACAAGAATCCACCAAGCATAATCAACATCCGAAAGTGACTAGAGACCCTATATAAAGCCGAGCTGAATGAATGGGAGATATAGTTAAACTACGATATTAAAAACTGCGGTAGTGTGGAATGCGAATCAAAGGCGATATTGATTGAGTAGTAGTGAAGTGATTTTCGTTGATAATTAAGACAGTAGAGTTAAAAATATGTAGACAAAATGAAAAGTAAAATTGGTGAAATTGTTAAATTAATGCTTGTGCATTTTTAGTAAATAAACTGTTTTAACTTAATTTAAAAGACAGTGCGTTTTCACTTTCCCGGAATATTAAAATTTTTGGCCGCGAACCATAATACGTGATAAACAACATAGTTTTTTTTCTTTTTTTATGTACAGTTAACAATTCAAACTCTCTTTGATTTAGCATGCCAATGATTCTGCCTGAAAGATCTGAGGAATCTAACAAATAAAGTCGATGGTATGCTAGTAATGCCTCTTGAACTTTTAAATAAATTCATGTGAATATGCCTATCTTTAATTCCCCTAATAACAAAATCTAATTGAATTTAGCTACTTCTTTAGGGGAATCATGAATCAAAATTAAACTTCTTCCACTCTCCTAACTGTAATAATGTCATACATAGCTGTTGCATGTTTTTCTTTAAGGTAAGGTTTTAAAATGAGTGCATGCATTATTCACTTTTCGTATCAGTTAATTGGTTTGACCATCCCAACGATTAATGAGAACAAACTAATCAACTTTCAAGAAATGAACCACAGAATAGACGAGCGTAGCAACGTTGAAAGACGTGGAAAATGTTGGGTGTGAATTGAGCAAAAAAATGAATAATTACTTTGCGAGATCTGTCAGCTTCGTTTTTTTTTTTTGTTTGATGAGTAATTAGTAGTGTCAAAGTCAGTGTATGAAATATGCTATATGCTTCCATATTCTTCGCCTCAAGTCAATGGGTAAAACTTTTCTAGATAACATCCAAGAATTGCCTTGCGGATATCCAATTTTTACAGTAGAACCAGCTACGAAATACCAATAACAGATGCGATCCTATTCAATCTACCATTGAAAATCTACAAGGCATTTAAAAACATTGAAATATGTCCTGGAACATATAAAGATGAGGTTGATAGAATAGGATTTTAACTTTGATAAGGGCTCTCATTTGAACAATGTGATAAAAGAGAAAAAGATCCTAACGTATTCATTTTTAGGGTTTTGTAAAATAATTGAATATAATAAAACCCTATTGAAATCGCGACCTGTCTGTCAGCCCGTCCGTGTGTAACTGCAATTATCTTGCAAACGATAGAAGCTAGAAACATCAAATTTTGTCTAAAGGTGTAAAGTGGTGGCCTCTTCAAAGTTTGACGAGATATTTTTATAAGATATTTAAGGGAGGTCCATACTAAGGAGTGGCCCCTGAAAAAAAAATTCATAACAGGTAGCCGATATGGGTATCAAATGAGTGGGCTTGATGAGAGCTTTTCAAAACAATTCTTAAACTGGCGTGGTGAATCACACGAAAAATGTATGTCCTTCAACGATGCTTATGAGTACAATAACAACAAATACCTCAGAAATCGTATGGGTATCCTCAAACTCAATGTAATTCGATAATTAAGTAGTCTTACAAAAGGTCCTAATACTCTGTAAGTTTGATGAAAATCAAATCATAATCACGAAAGTTGTATACATTTGAAGTTTCGCCAATTAAAACAGCAATAACACAGGATTTTGATATTTTATGGACTTTCCATGGAATCAGACACTGCAATTTTGATTTGATCTTCTTAAACTTTTCAAATAAGATCGATAACCTAAATATTTATGGGAATCCATGATTTTAGTCATATTTTTTAGTTTGCAAGAAAGTAGCGACCGTTGAACATGGAGACACAATGGATTTTCTTCTAAACGTGCACATATCTTTGACATGTTTCTTGATTTTATTCATTGTTGGTGACTGCTTTCGGTAAGTTGAGTAACAAACTCTTCTGACATGAGCATAGGTTTGTCTACCCAATTTTTTTTTCATTAGTATTTCACAAACCACTTATCCCGGTTTTCTTTAAAGTTTTGTTTTGTATATGAATTCATTATTTTGCTCTTAAGGTAAATATTATCCCTACTTGCCACCAAAAATCAAAAAAATGTTAACTCAAATCGAGCTTCATACTAGAATCAAATCAAAAAACTAAAGCCAGTAACCTGATTTTCAAAATATTCTTCTGTGTTTATTCTCTGCACTATTTAATTTTCTACCGCAAAACTTGCGTAAAATATGATTTCTTTGACAGTGAACTTGCTCAATTTAAAGACAAAAGCACATGTACACCTTATCCATATAATTAGATCAATCACTAGATCTACAACTCATTTCGTGAATGCGGCGCTGTCTCGAACGCGGTTTACAACTACCACAAGGTGAACTTGAAAAATTATAAGAAATAATTGGCCCATAGGAGCATAAGTCTATTATAATGTGTTTATAATAACTGACGACAATGCTAAAGGAGCAAGGAAAAAACGTTCAGAAAATATAAGAAAAAACGCTTCAAATTATTCATGCTTCAATAATACTTGACTTAGTAACTAATATCATGGGCTTTGTAGACCCTTAGACACGAAATCATAACTAAGTCTAACCGAGAAATGAGTAGAAACAATGAAAAATTCCCAGGAGATTTTAAGACCGTATTGTGTGTTAAACATGCATATGTGTGTGGTAATCAAAATGTGTCTTTTACATGGTTCAGTGTATAATGGAAAACTGTTCGAGTGGATGGATGGATAGCGGATGGACGGATGGTTTGATGTTGTTAGGAGAATTCTATGAGTGGGTATTTAATGTGATCTATGCAAAAGTTTTGCGAAAATAATGAACATGAATGAAAAAAAGAAAAAGACAAAACGAAGAAATAATAAGAGTCTTTACAATAGTTTAGTCATCTAGGTCTAGGTCTTGTGTAGACGAGCAAATACAAATAATATTATAGTTAGCCAAGCAAAGAATGAATGAATGAATGACTGGTTTTCAAGATTTTCTTGAAGAGTGTTACTGAAATTACAATAAATAGAAAAACGTTTTCTGAAATACATTATGCTTAGGTTATTTTTCAACTCAATTTTCCCGGAAGCTCAGAAAGACATATAAACAAGATAAAATGGTAACACTAGCCAAAAGTTTCGTAAAACATTGGCATACAGGCTACTAAAAATAAATATTGTAAATTATACAAGATGCTAATTGGTTAAAGTTGGTTTGAAAGAGAGGGCACAGAAAGACATCGGAGTGTATGAAGTTCATTAAAATCATTGGTGCATTGCGTGTTTATGAAAGAGGTTAAATTAAACTGGCACAATTCAATTTTCAGGAAATATACAGAATCGTATTTGACTTCTACATATCGTAATCATTTCTTAATTCTATGATTCTGACATTGAAAGTGATAATTTTTTACACAAATATAAATTTCATTGTTTGCTGCCAGCATTGTTACTTTGAATAAATTACTGGGGTAATTTGAATATTACTTGGTTGAGTGACTTTATACTATGATCTTGCATGTTTTGATTCTCTTGACATAACAGTTTATAGTCTAAATTCAAAACAAGAATATATGAAATTTTTAATTTACATGTATTTTATGCTAAACAACCTAAACTGATCGGGCTTATTCTTAGCAGGAAGGTTTGTTTATTATTTTAAGACGTTCTCGTATTTTTTTCAAGCCATTTATGAGTGGCATCAGAATAAAGTATTATTACAAATGTATAATATGCTAAAAATCGTTGGTCAAAATAAATTCAATGCTTCTGTTGCTTTACTTTGAAGCAGCTGCTATTAGGCTTTCACTAACATGAAAAATATGTTTGCTAGTGTAAATTAATCTGGCCTTGTAAGTTTTTTCACGTCTGCCTAGCACTTTGTTTACATCTTCCTAGCGTTTATTCACGTCTTCCTAGCAGTTTTTTCACGTCTTCCTAGCAGTTTTTTCTCGTCTTCCTGACTGGTGCAAAGTTTTCCAATAAGAGGTGTTATTTTGATATTAAAATAAACATGCCATTTTTCAATATAAATGACCGGCATTATAAAAAAACGGTATGCCGTTAATAGTGAAAAATTACATCAGGCAAATGACCACCACTACCTCGCTTACAGGACCATATCCTTTTCATGAAATTTTACATAACCAAATTGCAAAGTGGCTGCCCTATGTCCTCGAAAGCCTCACGAGGTCCTGAATCGAGGTCTTGAATCGATGCTGGGCTGTTAGCGTAGACCTTCTGTAATGATTTTCTACCTTCAACTCGAACGCGGAACCGACCTCTCATCGGTTCTAGACGTTAAGTCTGAGTAGTGCCAACGGATGGTACCGACAGGTCAACCGATCCGTGCACCGTAATCCATTCACGCGGTGACTGCTTGTCGGCCAGCTAGTTCGGAGAGGATTTCGGTCGCGGGTCTCCGAATGGATTACGCTCAATTACAATATTTCAGTCACCTGAAATTGCCCGTTTTCTAAACGCGTCAACAATTACTCATCCAGAACGAGAAACCTACATTACGTTAGTTCTGGATGGGATCTATCCACAGATCTCAAATCAAAAGCTACAAAAATCCACAGGCGCGTTACCGATTCACCGACGCGGTACCGAAAAATATACTACTCGAACTTAACCCGAAGAAAACTACTCTAAAGAAGTGACGAAACAAACAAAGGTACCGCGTACCGCGCGCGACGCGAAACCGACCTCAGCGGATTTGCAGAAACCCTACCCTCGCGACGGCATACTTACCCTACACTCTCTGTTCCCCCTGAAATAGAACGAGTTACTGAAAAGGAAAGTCGTGGTTTAACTTAGCAATTCATTATATTATTAAATTCAATCAAATTAGGATTTCGATTATAAATATTGGTATCCTCCATTTACACACGAGAAAATTCTCTAACCTACAAATCTGTAACAAAAAAAAAAAAATCGTGCAAATATTTATCCTAGATACTTCTCCTTATCTGACATGATTTTAGTATTCTACTTTTTCTTATTTTAAGCTTACTTTGAGAAAACACAAACTATCTTTTATCTATGTTTTGGATTTTAACTTTTGCTTTTAAAAAAAAATATCACTAAGGATTTTCGTATATTCTAAACATTAAACAAATTTGCTGGTTGCTTGTTTGTTGTAAATTTAGTCATATCGAGCTTATTTCTCAAGGGGAAAGGATTCGAGGGCTAGAAATGGTTTGGAATTTCTAAAACGTTCACATGTATCGTGTTCAAGAAATAAGAGCGATTTATCACTAAAGAAGAGTTAAACTGATTAAGTTTCAAAAACTAACATTTGCACAATTTAGACCTTTCAAAGGAAGTATAGGCTGCTTTTCCGTTTTTTTTTCTTAAATCTTTCAATTGCATGCTTACTTAAATCGAATTAATTTAAATTTATGACACATACATTGAATATTTTTCCACGGTAATCATCTCTATGCATTTTGAAATTAATTAAGATTTTTTTTTTTTTTTTTTTTTTTACTTCATTCGCTTCAAATAAACTTTATCTAAGTTCAAATTGGATATAAATTTTATGTATTGGATTGGTTTGTAGCGTCGATGATAATCTCATGGTAGGGACCCGACTCAGGTATAGAGTTTATCGTTTCCCTTTCTTGTATAATTTATTTAAATATTTACTGTTTGCTGAACCGACAGCATACGATTAAATTTCATTATTTTTTCTTGTATACTTCTTGGTACCGATGTAAAATAATTGTTTGTAAGGGGCTCTCAACCAAAAGTTGATCTCAAATTTCTCAGAAAAAAAAACAAGAAAAAGAATCTTCTCCGACGAATTCCAATTGGCCGAATTGTACGTATTCAGACTTTCAAACTGAGCCGTTGATTAGTTGCTTTCAAACTCATGATAATTTAAAATTATTTCCATAGGAAAACGAAGAGTACTATAAATTCGATCTGTAAAGAACGCCCCAACTATTTTATATCGGAATCAAACAAAACTAGGAACGTTAATTCGCGTAAGCTTGCAAACTTAAGCAAATATACACGACGTTAAACAGGCAAGCAAGCACAAACAATTACCATTTGCATAAAAAAAGGAATAGGCTTGGCTATCCAAAGAATTTTCCATTTTAAAAAAAATCTATAAATATTTACGTTAGAATGTAAATTTTTCTTTAAAATAGGGCAAGTAGACACAGACAATTACCATTTGTAAAAATTAATTTCATATTTAAATCACCTTTCCTAGATATTCCATTGTCTTCATATCAACTAGTGAACTGCCAAGAACATATGGATGTTGTACTTTTACAGCCACTGTTTCACCCGATTTTAGGCTCGCCTTATGCACTTGAGCCAATGAAGCAGTACCAAACGATTCTGGGTCACAGCTATCGAATAACTCGTCTGCGCTTTTCTTTAAATCTTGCTTTACCACTTTAGATAAATCTTCGACTGGAATACTTGGAGCATCACCATATGTTGTCCTCATCCCATTGACGATAGAATAGTTGATTTTGATGTTAGTCCAATATTCCATACGGTGATTGCTGCTTTTCCCAAACGAACAACTCCCAATGAATCTACATATATCGTAATCGTTGGCATGTAAACTTAATCTTGTTCCAGCTGCTGTAGCAGTTAAAGCTCAATACTTTATCACTCTACGAATCATGGCAACTTAATAGTACGGCACGTCATCTTTAATGCACTCAAACATTACACTTTTCAAGTTAAGTTTATCGAATTTCCTTGTTCACATGCAAAAGTATGAAACCAAAATTGAAAATAAATTTGTTGTTTGTTGTGATGACCTTCTAACGTTGAACCCCGTTCTGAACAATTTTGGAACCGATCGCTTCGAGTTGCATTAGTCGCTCGATTAAAATTAGACCGGTTTAATGCTATGAGCTGAGTACCAGTTAGTGTTATGATAGTGCCGTATTCTGCAAAAGCACCAACTGTTCATGGCCAAGTACAACAGCAGCAAATCTCGTTGGATGTATTCATTTTACCCCGTAGTTGATTTGCATGAGCCACAGATTTTATGAAAAGGATATTGTGTTGCTGCGCTCTGATGTGATATGAACTTTTCAATCACATTGGCTCCGAGCTTGTAGTGAGAAGTTGAAATTCTGAAATCCAGTTTTCTTTTATGTTCACTAACTGGTTATTTGCTATTACATAGCATCCTGTTTCATGTTATGCTCGTCGAGTATTGGCGTAGTTTGCTCTCTTCTGAGGCAACATTGGTATGGTTTATTTACTTCAGTTTTTCACCGCTGATTTAGTACCGGCATACATCATTTGAAGACTCATATGACTGTCTCTTGGTGTATAAAAATGAAGCACATCGGGTATGAAACTCGACCATCGTCATGAACCATACGATACGTGTAAACAATATAACGTGGCTGATGACCCGGTAAAAGTTCTTGGAGCTCAGCTATCGAGATGTTCTCAATGCATTCATCCCAAACAATCAGTTGTTTGTCGCGATCAACTTTCAATATTAGCGCCGCATTTTTGATAACGTGAGAAGCATACCCGCGAACAAGGTTGATCCCTTTTAATTACCTATGTTTATACCGTACAATGTACGTTGCTGAATCGAAGGCTGCAGTCTGTACTGCGGATTGCAAGCGATACGCCAATTGATCAATCTGAACAAGGTAGCAAGCGTTACTTCGAATTTCCGCATGAAGAAGTGTCAAATCATTTTGGTGTTGAATTATTCTCCTACTGGATTCATTAAGAGAAATTGTTTTATCGAAGGTATATTCCCACTTAGTCCGCAGTTCACACTGCCTTCCGCTGCAGACTAGACAAAATATTGCTAAATTTTCTAATTAGTTATTAACTAAACTAACCTCTTTCCCAATGTGTCTGCTCCGGTGAATGTCACTGCCTCACGAATAAAGTTTTCCAAAAACTCTTTAAGCACACCACGCGTTTCTTCACAGATTAAACAGGGAATACGTTTCACTCCACCACGTCGCGCCAAACGACGTATAGCTGGTTTTGTAATACCTTGGATATTATCACGAAGAACTTTGCGATGACGTTTAGCGCCTCCATGTGCTGTCAAAAGTCCCGGTTGTCACCTCGGACAAAACATATGTGCGTGGAATGGCACTTCATATGGCGGAAATGTGCTTCTTCAGATGTCGCCAGTGGCATAGTTTTCTCGATGGCCACGGTGGAGGGGCATTTCCAGATGGCTATGTCTCGAAATGTGCCGGGGTTGGATTAATTCTATATTTCGAATATTTATATCCACGGATCTAAATAATTGGACAGAAAAAAAAATATTTTCTGCACAACGATATCCGCACAACAGATGAAGTCCGCTGGCACTTCGAGGACATATCCATCTGGCAGGTTACAAGGGTTCGGGATCGGAATCACTTCGATTCCTGGGCGCAGGCGTCACATTACACATTCCCCCCCCCAAAATCGAAGTAATTACGATCCCGTCTCCTTGGTAACAGGTCTTGGTTAGGGACGTGGCGGGTCGAAGATCCGTTTCGAAGGATAGGCTACAACCCTGTTCGTGAAGACTCGGCAGTGACTATATAGTAGGAAGTCAGGTGTTATTCGGAGGCCTTCGTCTAGGCAGAGATTTGGGATAAGCCAAGGTTTCTCGTGGGAATTAGTTGCACTTCATCGTCTAAGGTCTTTTGCGTGGTAAATTCCCAGGGTCTTACCAGTCATGTCCGCGATGAGGTATCGGGTGGGGCTTATGACTTGTATGACTCGACACTTCACGAATTTCTTGTCTAATTTGGCATTGTAATGGCGGGTGGCATCGCTCTGTCGGAAGTTTCGACGATATATTTCGTCGCCGGCCTTAAAGCCAGAAGGATGAGATCGCAAGTTGTACCGCTCCTCTCCCATCCGTCTACTTTCTTCAATCTTCTCCCGCAGTTGATCTCGCAGAAGTTGGAGCTTTTCGTGCGGTTCTAGAACCACGATTGGGTCCTCTAGCGATTTCAGCTGCCGCAATAGCCGGTAAGCGCTCCCATGACAGATCATATACTGGCCGAACACTGCAAAATACGGCGAAATGCCGGTCGTGGCGTGGTACGACGAGCGCAGTGCACTAGTGATGGCGGACAATTTGCGATCCCAGTCCCTCTGATTCGGGTGGACATAGGCGCGAATGGCCGCTATGAGCGTACGATTCAGTCGTTCGGATGCGTTGGCTTGTGGTGAATAGACGGCAGTTCGTTGGTGGATGATGCCGTATTTGGACATTAGGTCTCGGAACTTGCTGGAGGTGAACTGGACCCCATTGTCGGAGACAAGTTTCTCCGGAACTCCAAACATGTGAAAGACTCGGTTCTCCAAAAAGCTGATTATTGGTCCAGTGTGCATGTTACGTAGTGGTTCTATGATAGGGAATTTGGAGAGCTGGTCCAGGACCACGACAGCTCCCGTGTGACCAGAAGCAGATCGAGGGTAAGGACCGATAAGATCAATGTACAAGCGCTGGAACACGCGTTCGGGGACCTCAACCTTACCCATGGGTGGTCGAAGAATGGTGTTGGGCGCTTTAGTGCACTTGCATAGCTCACAGGAGGCTACGTACGCTTTTATCTGTTGTGCCATCTTAGGCCAAAAGAAACAGGTTTTCAACCGCCTAAGTGTACGACCGTATCCGCCGTGCGCACTTGATGGGTGGTCATGAGCCCGCCTGATAAGATCAGTGGTTAATTCTTCGGGCACCCACAACTTCCACTGTTCTTCTTCTTGTATGGGGTCTCCGGATGCGTGTCCCATCCGTTTGTAAATGAATCCATCCGTCAACCGCAGTTCAGGAAGCTGGGGCTGTTGGTTCTGGATAGTGTGAATCAGTTGGGTGTAGCTGGCTGACTTGAAGGCAGGATGGTCCAGATCGATCAATTGGGGGCTGTCGTCCTCTTGGACCAACTCGGCTCCTTCAGGGGCGAACATTCTGGATAGGGTGTCGGGGACTACATGCTGGCTTCCTTTTCGGTGGCGAATTGTGAAGTCAAATGCCTGTAGTTTCAGTGCCCACCTGGCCAATCTGCCGTTGAGATCAGTCTGGCTCATTAGCCATTTCAGAGAAGCGTGATCCGTAACGATTTCAAAGGTGTGTCCCTCCACATAGGCTCGGAAGCGTTTCACTGCCAACACCGCGGCTAAACATTCTTGCTCGGAGACCGTGTAATTTCGCTGGGCTGGGTTCAGCTTGTGAGACATGAAGGCTATAGGTCTCTCCTCGCCGTCTTGTGCAACCTGGACTAAGACTGCTCCCACCCCATGTTGACTCGCGTCACAATGGATTGAGAACGGTTTGTCAAAGTCCGGGCTGTGCAGTACGGGGGCCGTAGTCAGACTCTTCTTTAGCTCTTCAAAGGCTCGCAAGCTGGGCTCTTCCCAGACGAATTTACGTCCCTTACGCAGCATGTCGGTCAAAGGAGTGGTAATGGTGGCATAGTCACGTACAAAACGCTGGTACCATCCGCATAAGCCTAAGAATCGGCGTAACTGTTTGGTGGTCTTGGGTAATGGAAAAACGTCAATCGCTTGAGTCTTTTCCGGATCGGTCTTGATATGCCCATGCCCAATGATGTGACCTAAATACTTCACCTCCGTCATCACGAACTGGCTCTTCCTTATGTTGATGGTTAATCTTGCCCTCCGGATGTGTAGAGCCACCTCCTGAAGCAGGTCGATGTGTTCGTCAAAGGTCTCGGTTATAAGCAGCAGATCGTCCAAGTAAACGAAAACTTGGTGCCGCAAATGAGGTGGTATCACCTTATCCATAAGGCGCGTCATTGTTTGGGGGGCATTACACAATCCGAATGGCATGGTCACGAATTGATATAAGGGCCGGCCTGGGACTGTGAAGGCTGTTTTCTCCTTTGAACCGGGGTCTAAAGGAATTTGCCAGAAGGCGTCCTTGAGGTCTAAGCTCGTGATGAAATGGGCTTTAGGCAATCGACTCAAAATGCCTTCTATCAACGGTAGAGGATATGCGTCCTTGACTGTGACGGCGTTCAAGCGTCTGGCATCTAAGCATAACCGGACCTTGTTCGGCTTGACAACTAAGGTGACTGGGGAAGCCCACGCGCTCTGTGATTCTTCGATTACGCCTAATGATAGCATTCGATCCACTTCGGCATATAACGATTTTTCCTTCGCCGGAGATATGGCGAAATGTCTCTGTTTTATGGGTTTAGCATCCCCCACATCTATAGTGTGGAACACCAGGGCAGTCCGCCCGAGACCTTCCTTCTCGTGCGAGGGAAAAGCCGATATAGCCGAGTCGAGACGCAGTTGCTGAGTTACATCCAGTGTATGCCGTAATAAGTTAGTGGGTTGAGATTGGTCAGGAACGGTGGTGACGGACTCCAGGGTCGAACAGGAAAATAGTGCCGGGGCCAAGTTAAATTTTCGAACGAAATCCACTCCTAAATAAAGATTCTGGGTTAACTGAGGTATGATGAAAAATTCCATAGGTTTAGTTACCCCTTTAAAGGTGACATCCGTCATAATTTTTCCCACTACAGAGTGACGAGTTCCGTCCGCCGTGCTTAACCAGGAGGTGAAATGACGGATTTGGTCCGCGTGCTTGGCCAGTACCTCCCCTGCAAACTCGGCAGAGATGCAATTCACACTGGCTCCCGTATCGACTAAGCCTGATACTCGTTTTTGCAGGAGGTGTACTGACGCATATGGCCGAACATCATCCCTCAATAATTCGTCTAAGTATATGTCCTTCAACACTTTCCTCGACTGCCTGACTTTTCTCCAGAAGCTCCGCATCCGACGCGTGGCTCGCTTGCTTCGCGGTGGGACAGTTGTGGCCAATTCCTCATGGAAGATGCGCTGTCGAGTAGCCAAATAATTCCGCAACCTGACATGAAAAGGTTTTACATGCCAAGGAGCCTTCGTCTCGCTATCATTTCCCTGCGCATTGGCCTCGGCGAAGGACGGCGTCGGTTGTGGAACTTCGGGAGAACTGGGTTTAGCGGTGCGAGTCAGCAGAGTTGGAGTCATGATGGGAGCTGGGTCATAGCTGGTGATGGGGTCTGGATTTGTTCGTCCGGGGTCTAGGAGTGCCGACGGGTGGTCGCGGCACTCGGTGGCAAGTTTTTTCGCCCTTTGCAATTTGCACAGTCAGGTGCGTATGTGTCGGCCTTCCCGCATCGGTAGCAGAAAAGCGTTGGCTCCGCTGGACATGCGTAGAACCGATGTCCCGGTTGTCGGCAGTTCCAACATACCGTCGGGCTTGTAATTGCTTCAAGGGAGGGTCGATCAATCAATGCTGGGTCCTCAAGCTCCGGTGGTGCTCCGCTCCTCGGTACTGGTACTGGATCAGCAAGCAGGTGGTCTGCTGCCATCAACTCCGCGGTGTGATGATTTCGGGGATTCGGTCCCGTTATGCGAGGTTGTGGGCGGAAGGTACCTCGTCGCTCATCCAAGTGTTCTTGTCTACGCGCATGGAGGCGCAATCCCTGTATGGTGTTGATGGGAAAATGTAGCAGGCTGTTCTGGAGATCCCAGCGCATGTTCTCTCTGATAATTTCTACTAATTCGTCCTCGGGCATGGTATTTCGCAGGCGAGTGCTCAATCTCACAATACTGGTGTAGTACTGGTCGAACGGTTCGTGAGCGCCTTGTTTCCGTTTCTTTATTTGCTCTCTTAGCTCTCTCTCAGTGAAGCCATCCTCAAATCGATTGCGGAAGGCTGCACTGAAAGAGTGCCAAGTGGGACGTGGCGTTGACTCTTTAAAGCTCCAGTACCAGTCGGCAGCGTCGCCGCTGAACAAAAGATGTGCATGCCGGAGGAAGGCCGAGGAATCCCCTCCCAGGGTGCTGGATATCAACGCCTGAATCCGGAAAAGGAACCGGTCCGCCGATATCATATCGTTGAACCCTGTAAAGTTCAGGCGCCAACTCTCCATGATACGAGGCGTCGGGTCTCGGAAAAGTGTCAATGCGTTCCCGGGGGGAATCACATCCTCTACTGACCTGTTGTACTGAACTGCCTCGGGGGCTGGAGGTACCAACGGAGGTCCGGTACTGTGTCGCGGTCTGTATTCGGGAGCTCTGGGATCCATTCCCGAGTTCCTTGGAGGTGGGACCCATTGCTCGGATTGTCGGGAGTGGGGCATCGCCACACTGGGATTTGGCTCCCAGCCAAGCGGAGTTCTCACGCGGCTGGGTGGTTGGCTCAACGGGAGATTCTGGATCTTTCCCTCCAGGTTGCCAATCCTCTCCGACATATCCCTCATCAACGCCACGAGGGTGTCAATGGAGTGGGCGGAAGGCATGGTTGTCACCTCGGACACGACACTTGCAGCCGGAACTTCACCGCCTACTGCTCCTTGCAGGTCTAAGAGTGGGTGTGACGGTTCGGCTTCTGGAGCTCCTTTCGCCACTGCTCCACGCGTTGGTAGGGGCGTTCCGAGGGGGACGTCTAGGGCAGACCGATCTATGGGTCGCCGGCATAAGGGACACAGTTCTGACGTGAGGAGGAGCTGTTGTACACAGGCACGATGGAATAAATGTCCACAATCCAATCGCACGCTGTGTACGCCCTCCACTACGTCCTCGAAACAGATTCCACAGTTCGCGGGTTGGACCGTTTTGGACCGTGTCCATCGCTTTTCTGGGGTCCGCTTCGTTGCCATTATCGTGTGGTTGCTAATATTGAGAAGAAAAATAAATATAAAATACACTTATTTCTACTATAAACCTAATAAACCTAATATATATATAGAAAACCTAAAAATACGTTAGTAGCCGATAGTGGCGAGCTAATGATAAGTGGAGAAAAAAAAATATTTGACAGTCACTTTCCTTTCCAGTAGTCGACTCCTTCAATGGGAAAAGAGAGTGCGTGGTAATCTGCCGAAGAAAGGGTGCTTCGGTCGATTTACGAAATTTAACCCCACACCCACATACATTACAAAAAACCGTCTCTAAACTACGTTAAAGTGACTCGACGAGACAAGTGGTAGAGCTACCGTAACGACTTTGTACGCGGTCAAAACTCCCGACGCGTAGAAGCATTCCGGGCTTCGCGACTCCAGCATACGCCACCGAACGTTGAACCGATACCACTCGTCTAACACGCATAAGAAATAGTTAGAATCCTTCCGCGACATAAAGGCAAGGTAGCCTTCTATTTTCTTGAGAGTCCATGCTGATAGGTAAACCCATCAGACTGGCAGTTCCATCAAGAAAATAGAAGGTCCTTACAGGGGTTACCCTGGGACAACACATCGGAAGGATTCTGTCGCGAAAGCAAAATCAAACAAAGGAGAGCGGAAGCTACAACTCACGTGAAGCGACCTCTAATGTGTATCACACAATTCCACTGCTCCTGATAGTGGGACTCGAGTACCAAAGTACCTTACATCCTCCGTAAAGGACCAACTCGTCAGAAGACGCGAAGTTCTTTCCCCCTTAGGATGTTTTTGGCCCCACGTTGGGCGCCATTTGTAATGATTTTCTACCTTCAACTCGAACGCGGAACCGACCTCTCATCGGTTCTAGACGTTAAGTCTGAGTAGTGCCAACGGATGGTACCGACAGGTCAACCGATCCGTGCACCGTAATCCATTCACGCGGTGACTGCTTGTCGGCCAGCTAGTTCGGAGAGGATTTCGGTCGCGGGTCTCCGAATGGATTACGCTCAATTACAATATTTCAGTCACCTGAAATTGCCCGTTTTCTAAACGCGTCAACAATTACTCATCCAGAACGAGAAACCTACATTACGTTAGTTCTGGATGGGATCTATCCACAGATCTCAAATCAAAAGCTACAAAAATCCACAGGCGCGTTACCGATTCACCGACGCGGTACCGAAAAATATACTACTCGAACTTAACCCGAAGAAAACTACTCTAAAGAAGTGACGAAACAAACAAAGGTACCGCGTACCGCGCGCGACGCGAAACCGACCTCAGCGGATTTGCAGAAACCCTACCCTCGCGACGGCATACTTACCCTACACTCTCTGTTCCCCCTGAAATAGAACGAGTTACTGAAAAGGAAAGTCGTGGTTTAACTTAGCAATTCATTATATTATTAAATTCAATCAAATTAGGATTTCGATTATAAATATTGGTATCCTCCATTTACACACGAGAAAATTCTCTAACCTACAAATCTGTAACAAAAAAAAAAAAATCGTGCAAATATTTATCCTAGATACTTCTCCTTATCTGACATGATTTTAGTATTCTACTTTTTCTTATTTTAAGCTTACTTTGAGAAAACACAAACTATCTTTTATCTATGTTTTGGATTTTAACTTTTGCTTTTAAAAAAAAATATCACTAAGGATTTTCGTATATTCTAAACATTAAACAAATTTGCTGGTTGCTTGTTTGTTGTAAATTTAGTCATATCGAGCTTATTTCTCAAGGGGAAAGGATTCGAGGGCTAGAAATGGTTTGGAATTTCTAAAACGTTCACATGTATCGTGTTCAAGAAATAAGAGCGATTTATCACTAAAGAAGAGTTAAACTGATTAAGTTTCAAAAACTAACATTTGCACAATTTAGACCTTTCAAAGGAAGTATAGGCTGCTTTTCCGTTTTTTTTTCTTAAATCTTTCAATTGCATGCTTACTTAAATCGAATTAATTTAAATTTATGACACATACATTGAATATTTTTCCACGGTAATCATCTCTATGCATTTTGAAATTAATTAAGATTTTTTTTTTTTTTTTTTTTTTACTTCATTCGCTTCAAATAAACTTTATCTAAGTTCAAATTGGATATAAATTTTATGTATTGGATTGGTTTGTAGCGTCGATGATAATCTCATGGTAGGGACCCGACTCAGGTATAGAGTTTATCGTTTCCCTTTCTTGTATAATTTATTTAAATATTTACTGTTTGCTGAACCGACAGCATACGATTAAATTTCATTATTTTTTCTTGTATACTTCTTGGTACCGATGTAAAATAATTGTTTGTAAGGGGCTCTCAACCAAAAGTTGATCTCAAATTTCTCAGAAAAAAAAACAAGAAAAAGAATCTTCTCCGACGAATTCCAATTGGCCGAATTGTACGTATTCAGACTTTCAAACTGAGCCGTTGATTAGTTGCTTTCAAACTCATGATAATTTAAAATTATTTCCATAGGAAAACGAAGAGTACTATAAATTCGATCTGTAAAGAACGCCCCAACTATTTTATATCGGAATCAAACAAAACTAGGAACGTTAATTCGCGTAAGCTTGCAAACTTAAGCAAATATACACGACGTTAAACAGGCAAGCAAGCACAAACAATTACCATTTGCATAAAAAAAGGAATAGGCTTGGCTATCCAAAGAATTTTCCATTTTAAAAAAAATCTATAAATATTTACGTTAGAATGTAAATTTTTCTTTAAAATAGGGCAAGTAGACACAGACAATTACCATTTGTAAAAATTAATTTCATATTTAAATCACCTTTCCTAGATATTCCATTGTCTTCATATCAACTAGTGAACTGCCAAGAACATATGGATGTTGTACTTTTACAGCCACTGTTTCACCCGATTTTAGGCTCGCCTTATGCACTTGAGCCAATGAAGCAGTACCAAACGATTCTGGGTCACAGCTATCGAATAACTCGTCTGCGCTTTTCTTTAAATCTTGCTTTACCACTTTAGATAAATCTTCGACTGGAATACTTGGAGCATCACCATATGTTGTCCTCATCCCATTGACGATAGAATAGTTGATTTTGATGTTAGTCCAATATTCCATACGGTGATTGCTGCTTTTCCCAAACGAACAACTCCCAATGAATCTACATATATCGTAATCGTTGGCATGTAAACTTAATCTTGTTCCAGCTCCTGTAGCAGTTAAAGCTCAATACTTTATCACTCTACGAATCATGGCAACTTAATAGTACGGCACGTCATCTTTAATGCACTCAAACATTACACTTTTCAAGTTAAGTTTATCGAATTTCCTTGTTCACATGCAAAAGTATGAAACCAAAATTGAAAATAAATTTGTTGTTTGTTGTGATGACCTTCTAACGTTGAACCCCGTTCTGAACAATTTTGGAACCGATCGCTTCGAGTTGCATTAGTCGCTCGATTAAAATTAGACCGGTTTAATGCTATGAGCTGAGTACCAGTTAGTGTTATGATAGTGCCGTATTCTGCAAAAGCACCAACTGTTCATGGCCAAGTACAACAGCAGCAAATCTCGTTGGATGTATTCATTTTACCCCGTAGTTGATTTGCATGAGCCACAGATTTTATGAAAAGGATATTGTGTTGCTGCGCTCTGATGTGATATGAACTTTTCAATCACATTGGCTCCGAGCTTGTAGTGAGAAGTTGAAATTCTGAAATCCAGTTTTCTTTTATGTTCACTAACTGGTTATTTGCTATTACATAGCATCCTGTTTCATGTTATGCTCGTCGAGTATTGGCGTAGTTTGCTCTCTTCTGAGGCAACATTGGTATGGTTTATTTACTTCAGTTTTTCACCGCTGATTTAGTACCGGCATACATCATTTGAAGACTCATATGACTGTCTCTTGGTGTATAAAAATGAAGCACATCGGGTATGAAACTCGACCATCGTCATGAACCATACGATACGTGTAAACAATATAACGTGGCTGATGACCCGGTAAAAGTTCTTGGAGCTCAGCTATCGAGATGTTCTCAATGCATTCATCCCAAACAATCAGTTGTTTGTCGCGATCAACTTTCAATATTAGCGCCGCATTTTTGATAACGTGAGAAGCATACCCGCGAACAAGGTTGATCCCTTTTAATTACCTATGTTTATACCGTACAATGTACGTTGCTGAATCGAAGGCTGCAGTCTGTACTGCGGATTGCAAGCGATACGCCAATTGATCAATCTGAACAAGGTAGCAAGCGTTACTTCGAATTTCCGCATGAAGAAGTGTCAAATCATTTTGGTGTTGAATTATTCTCCTACTGGATTCATTAAGAGAAATTGTTTTATCGAAGGTATATTCCCACTTAGTCCGCAGTTCACACTGCCTTCCGCTGCAGACTAGACAAAATATTGCTAAATTTTCTAATTAGTTATTAACTAAACTAACCTCTTTCCCAATGTGTCTGCTCCGGTGAATGTCACTGCCTCACGAATAAAGTTTTCCAAAAACTCTTTAAGCACACCACGCGTTTCTTCACAGATTAAACAGGGAATACGTTTCACTCCACCACGTCGCGCCAAACGACGTATAGCTGGTTTTGTAATACCTTGGATATTATCACGAAGAACTTTGCGATGACGTTTAGCGCCTCCATGTGCTGTCAAAAGTCCCGGTTGTCACCTCGGACAAAACATATGTGCGTGGAATGGCACTTCATATGGCGGAAATGTGCTTCTTCAGATGTCGCCAGTGGCATAGTTTTCTCGATGGCCACGGTGGAGGGGCATTTCCAGATGGCTATGTCTCGAAATGTGCCGGGGTTGGATTAATTCTATATTTCGAATATTTATATCCACGGATCTAAATAATTGGACAGAAAAAAAAATATTTTCTGCACAACGATATCCGCACAACAGATGAAGTCCGCTGGCACTTCGAGGACATATCCATCTGGCAGGTTACAAGGGTTCGGGATCGGAATCACTTCGATTCCTGGGCGCAGGCGTCACATTACACTTCTCTTTCACGTGGCCCCAAAGGAAGATGTCGAAAAGTTTAAATCACAACATCTCGGTGGCCAATTGTGATCACCTCTTCGAGAGATAACACGGTTCGGAAACTTTTCCCGTAATAAATAGTTTCGTTGCTTTTGTGGCACGTAGCGCCGTCTTGTTGAAAATAAACGTTGTCCAGATCAATACAATCCAATTTCGTGATGAAAAATCATTAATCATCTCTTGATAGCGCAATTCATTCACCGTAACTGTTGCTCTAGCCTCATTTTCGAAAAAGTAAGGTCCAATGACTCCGCCGGACCATAAACTGCACCAAGCAGTCACACGTTGAGGATAGAGAGGCTTTTCAACAATAACTCTTTGGTTTTCTGAGATCCATATGAGACAATTTCACTTGTTGACGAAGCCACCGAGGTGGAAATGGGCCTCATCACTCAAGATGATTTTTCGGTGGAATTCCGGATCATTTTCATACATTTCAAGGACCCAATCGGTAAAGACACGACGTTGTTGATGATCGACCGGCTTGAGTTCTTGTGTTAACTGAACTTTATAAGCCTTAAGAACCGAATCTTCATGCAAAATACGGTGTAATAACGTTTGCGGAATGCCTAATTCCAAAGAACGACGAGGAATGGACAAACCTGGGTTTTCTTTAGCACTTTCGGCTGCAGCAGTAATATTCTCGGTTTTATTCTTCGCATCACTGAGTTGTCCCAACAGCTTGAATTTTCCCACCTAGTTCTGTATTGCGGTCCGACAAGGTGCTTCACGACGACTCAAAAATGTTCGAGTTTTACGAACCGTCTCTACCAAATTTTCACCATTTTTATAGCGAATTTAACGAATTTCAGTGCTTTGTTGAAGCGTGTATTGTTCCGTTTTAATTAATGGCGTATTTGTCAAATGCCAAAAAATGACAGCTTCAAAAGTGACATCTACCAAAATAGCGGGCAATTCAAAATAACACCTCTTATTGGAAAATCCTTTAGAAGCAAAACTCTATATGTCAAACTGTACCGTATCAATGCCACACTAACTAGGCTTTTATCTTTATATTTCATTGTGGAAGCATTAAAACTGCGAATAATATCATTCAGGAGTTTAAAATACACTCAAAACAAACAAGACTAGCGAAGATTTGGCAGTTCGCTACCAGTGACACGTGTGTAGTGAAAACAAGCTAAGTTCTAATAGATTATGGTAAAATTTGGTAGGTCTGGATTAATTTCTTAATTGCAGAAACTTTTAAAGTGACCGAAGTATTTTTAAAAGACACTATTTCAGTTTTTAAACTTTCAAAGATCTGCTTACTTAAGGAACAAATAACTTACAAATAACTTTTAGATGTTGTAATTTGCCTTGTATACAGTCGACGCATTGACTGTGTTCTTAGTTCGAAACTTATTTACCAATATTTGCAAGAACACTCTTGTCTTTTTTAAAAAGTTGAGTAGATAAGATACTTCGATCCGAAAGGGTTCGTACTTGACATATACAACGCAGACATCAGTAATGAATAAAGTCAAAAAATATTTTAAATTACTACCGTTATCAAATATTTTATTCCACATTTACAAAACCGAATTACAATTGCCTCGATTGATGTTTATTTTTATCTTATCTGACATCTAAATAATTATTAATGACTCCAGCCCGGCTGTGCGACCTGGGTTTCTTCTCGTCTAATTAGGCTTATTTTTTAGAGTTTTGTTCTACTTACAAAACCTTATTAAAATCAGCTTCGTTTGGATATCACAGTAATTATCTCCGAAACAGTAGCAGCATTTCATTGGGGACAATTTGAAGTTATTAATCTTACTATAAACACAGTAGTGTGAATTTTTACTTCCAAGATTTTTGTTTCTGTTATACTAATAAATATCTACCTCAATGATTTTTTCAGATTTCTTGGAGCACTGGTATGTCCAATCGCGAGCATACGAAGACAACAGTTTTTCGTATGCTTCTCCTTCCCTTGCACCGCACGAAGCTCATAACACTGTTCCACTGTTTTGAAAATCTCTTATCAAGATATTTCTTTTGATACCCTACGCGACCACCAACGATTAAAAAATGTTGAGGCCCTCAGCATGATATGGAAGGTCATCACTTTTGATCCACGTAACTTTTGATCCACGTCTGTAGCTACTAAATTTTCGGGGGGTAACTGGTCCGACACAAAGACGGATGGACAGACAAAACCGATTTCATTAGGATTTTGTAAGTTGTGCAAGACCGTAAAGAAACAAATCACTAATTATTTTAATGGGTTCACTTTTTCTTTACTTACCCTTATTCCTAATAAGCTACTTTCTTGTTGCCCGTTCGTATTTCTGTCTTATTGGTGATCAAGCCCATATCTGTATTTAGTCGCTTTTTCTCTGAGATTCTCAAGTTCACACAACTTTCCTCCACATCTAATGTTTGACTAGATGACGATTTCTTGTAACGCAGCTGTGTTTTCCCATATGATACGGTGTCTTTCCTCGATTATATGTTTCATTCTGCCAATTTGATTACATTTCTTGGAAGTGTTATTCTCACTATTGCATTTTGTATGTTCCATTACTCTTGTATTCATTGCTCTTTTTAGCTGGCCTCTATGCTCGATGGAAGACAGACAGGCAATTTTGTATACACCGCTGTTTTTTTCATTTTCATCCTCGCGTCTTTTTTTAGGGTTTTGTACTAAAATACAAAACCCTATTGCAATCACGACCTGTGTCCGTCTGTCCGTCTGTCCGTCCGTCCGTCCGTCTGTATGTCACAGCACTTTTTCTCCGAAACTATAGAGGCTACAGCCATGAAACTTTGTAGAAAGGTCAGAAATGGTGACCTCTTGAAAGTTCAAGGGTGGAAAAATTTTTCAAAGGCGTTTAAGGGGGGTCTCCCCATATAAGGGGGTGACCCCTCAAAAAAAAATTTTCACCATTGGTAGTCGAGTAGGGTGTCATTGGAAAGGTCTCAATGAGATCTTTTCAAAATAAGTCTTAAAATTGTCTTTTAAGTACCGAGGGGGGGAGGAGAAGGGGAAATGTACGAACTTTTCGCGTACCCCCCCTCGCGATTGGACATCTTCCATTCGAAAAATCTTAAAAAAAATCATGAATGTAGGCCTTAACGAGTACAACAACAACAAATACATGAGAAGTAGAGATTCACTCAACTTTGTTAGTAATAGTATGATTTATCGATTTTGTGTTTTCTTGAATAAAATCTAAACGGTACCCTTAAACTCAATAAAATTTAGCAAAGAGATGACTATTTATAAGATTGATCTTTTCGGAAAGTTTCATAAAGATCGAATTGTATTTACCGAAGTTATAGCGATTTGAATTTTCGTGTATTACTATGGAGCAATATGCCCTGTATTACTATGGAAACATATTGCTATGGAGCCATATGCGCTTTTTACCGACTTAGACACTACAGCTTTGCTAGAATTTGCATGAAAATTTCAGGAGTGATAGGTATCATGAAGATGAGTACATACAATTGAAACAAATCGAAGAGGCAGGAGAGAGCTCCTAGCAAAAGGGCTTCGTAACCATTCTAGGATTCGAAAAAATAGGCCATGAATCGATGATTACAGTACAGAGGAGTGGGCCCTGAAAAAAATTTCATGAAAGGTACCCGATATGAGTATCAACTGAAAGTTCTCTATGAGAGCTTTTCAAAACAGTTCTTAAACTGACAGTTTTTGCTTCAGTGGGAGCACAGGGGGGGAAATACATGAAAAATGTGTTTCCTCCCTCGCGAATGGACACCAGTGATCTAAAAAATCTGAAAAAAATATCAAAGGAGAAATTTGTGGGTATAACTATAACAAATACCTCAGAAGTAAAAATTCGTTCAACTTTGTTAATAATAGTATGATCCTCGAATTTCACATTTTCTCCAATTAAATCGTCTTTGACATGTTTCTTGATTTTATTCGTTGCTGGTTACTGCATTTTGTAAGTTGAGTACAAAATCCTTCTGACATGAGCATAGGTCTGTCTACCCAACTTGTTGATCCCTAGATTAGTTCCAAAATGTCAAAAAAATAGTTGTGCAAAGCGGCTGGAAAGAACAATTTCATAAAAGCGCTGTAACACAACGCGTGAACAAGTTCCACATGCGAGAGCTGTACGGATGCCAGAGATGATAATCTGGTCGGCTCTTCATGTGAAACTTGGTTACGTGTTGTATTGCAACGGTTTTATACAAATTTTCTTTCCAGCGGCTCTGCATGATTATTTTCATTACAAGTATCTACGGTTTAGGCGAGTGTGTTGCATATAAATTTTATTTGCTTTTTTCCGTATTTTTTTTTTGTAACTTCTTGCTTCCCATTGAGACCGAGAGTCATTTCCTTCATATATATGGCTTTGTTTTTCTGTGAATAAAGTTGAGGACCTAACCTAAGGCCTACCTGCTTAACCCATTCTACACCTATATAAATAAATTTTCTTCAACACACCCTTTAAATACTGAAGATAGCTCAAAATAGTTGAAACATGTCTGCTCACTCAAAAAGCAAGGCCCGATGATTTTTCAAGAAAAAAAATTGAGGGAGCCTCTTTTCACCGCTCCATTTTGTCAATTCGTATGATGATTAGTTCTCTCTAGTAGCTATTTGCATTCACTATGTTCAATATGTATGCTATTTTTCCGTTTTTGTTCCTATTTGATATTGAATCATGAATATAAATCTATAAAAGATAATTTCACAAGCTCAGAACCTGAACACGACCCAAAATGTGCATTCTTTGTAATCCCAACAGAGCCTATTTAAGATACATTTGGCCCAACTATGCAAAACGAGCCTAAACTAGGTCCGACAAAACAATAAAACTGGCCTAAATAAGGCCAAAAGACGACTAGCTAACTTGAATAAAATTAAGATGCACCGCTTTCAACGTTTGTAATTATTTTATATGTATCAAAAGACCGCGTGATGTATTGGTTAGAGCACTCACCCCGTAAGCCGAAGGTCCCTGGTTTGAGTCTCTTTGGTGACAACGACCTTTGTTTTGAGTGATTCTTGTTCAGTTATGATACGTATTAGTTCAAAATCAGAACGTGTAGTAGCTGGGTTGACGGGCACATGGTTAAAGCGCGGTACTCACCATATTACCTTCTCGAGTGCCGAAACATTCGATGATGATGTTATCTTAGTAGTATATATTCTTATCTTAGTAATATTTATTCAATTTTTCAAGAAGATTGAACACTATTAATATGAGCGAGAAAAATAAAATTTTAATGTTAAGCTGCTTTTTTTTTTCAAAATAACACAATATAATCGAAATATGTCAACCTTAGGTAAACGGACAGAAATTTGCTTATACTACGATATAAATATTCATTATCTAATATAAATTTTGTGTTTAATGTATTTATTAATTAATTAACGATGTAAGCTGCAACCTATTCTTTTTTCGCTTCCCTAAGATGTTTTGAAGACAATGGAAAAGGTTCATACGTTGATCTTTTAAAAAAACCTTGCATGGAATCTTCTTCGTCCAACATGGTTGTATGCATGGTTTTATCAAGCAAATTCCACATATTTCGAAATATATTAACGTCTGGAGCACTAGACGGTACAAGATAGTACTCATCAAACACTTTTATCAAGATAAATTCATGGGTGTGATGACGGCAAGCTAACCACAACAATAGGAGTTTAAAATTATTCCCAATCTTAACACCTGCTCCTTGACTCCGTCCTGTGTTAGACGAAAACCAATGATATGGTGTCGTACTTCAAATTTGTCCACCTCTTTAAGAACTACTTTAGCCATATCCGCTCCCGTGCCTTTGACAGCAACTGAGATGCCAAGTAAATGCTCGAAATTTTTGCCAGTTACAAAAACAGCCATTGTATCCTCCAGATTTTTGATGGAAGTCACGGATGGCAACAAATTTCGGTCCCCGTGTAGAACTAATGGTGGAGGGTTGTCAAATAAAGACTTTTCAATTTCTTTAGCCATTTAAGTTCCGTTTGCAGCTCGAGCTTGGTAAACGGTGCACGACTTTATAGAAATAGCTAAGACGTCATGACTCAGGCTTTTAGTGGTTGCAATAAAAGACGTACTAGCTTGTCAATTGGATAGTTATTCCCAATCCTATTTTGCTATGAGTGTCCGAGCAAGAGGTCTTAATTTATTGCTCATAATGTGTGGAACTTAAGCTGGTGTAGCACTGACAACCGGTGCAGTGAATTTGTCATGCTCGTCACTTGATGAGAGTAATGAAGGATGTCGTTCTGACTGCGCTATTAGGTTACTTTCTTCTATCTCCTTATAGTGTTTCTTGTTAAACGCATCAAATTTTTCTTGTTTTTAATCTTTTTTGCAATTTTCGACGAATACTTTTTGCCTATCCCACTCATTGACAAACTCATACGATTACTTCTCTGCATTATCGGAAATTTTTATATTTTTGTAATACACTACTCATTGGCTCATTAGCTTGCAATATCAAATAAGTTGTCAAGATTGTTCTTCCATTCTTGCCTTTTTCTATTAAGCGCTTCCGAGTTTCTCGATATGTCTGTCCCCAAAGATTGGTATTGCTTATATAACTTTTGTCTACCGGCTAAAATATTTCCCTATATCTTAACAGGAATTCACCTCCCTACAAACATATGACTTGCAGTTTTGTACTTGTCGATTGAGTAGTTTCAGAAAGCGTTTCTTTTATTTTTTTATGGTGCTGAATAAAACTAACAGCACTTGTTCCGTGGAAGGAAGCCTAGCCCCCAAAAATCTTCATAAGCTGACTTATCAAGTTACCAAATTCCTCCGTTTTTACTCATTTTAAATGCTAAATATGCTTATCTGGTTCACTACAAAACGCTAGTAACACATACACTATAAAAAAATCAACCTTTAAAACTAACCCTACACTTATGACGTGCTAGCTGAATGAGAAAACTTTATTGGCGTTGCGCAACCGCTATATATTAACCGATAATGGTAATTTTTAGTATATGAACGCTGTGCATGAGTGGTATCAAGAATTTCATTCCTTTTCCTATTATAAAAATTTTATTGTGAGTCAAAAGAACAAGCTATGACATTTACTTTTTAAAGATTATCCTTTTTAAATGTTGACAGCAGCTACGCCGTAAATGGTCCATCCTGAGGGTCCGATTTTGAACGACGCATTCCAGCATAGCGACCGGTATCTCGCGAATGACACGAGTCATGTTGGCTTACAAACCGTCAATTAAAGCTAGCTTACTATGTAGACCAAAAACTTCGTCTGACCTCAAAGAAAATAATCTAAAGGTGTGATATCACACGATCTAGGCGGCCAATTTACTGGTCCAAAACGTCTCAATAAGTTCATTGTTTCTCTCGCTGTATACAAAGTAGCGCTATCATGCTGAAACCAAAGTTCACCGATACCACGGACTTCAATTTCGTGTCACAAAAAATCCGTTATCATGGTGCGGTAGCGGTCGCCATTGACGGTTATGTTCTGACTGAACTGACTGTGGCTGTAGTGGTAGCTGTTGTAGCTTTCCAGGTTGTTCATCAGCCCAAATATGGCAATTCCGTTTATCGACGTATTCATTGAGCCAAAATTACGCCTTATCACTGAACAAAATTTCGCGATAAAACAGCGGATTTTCATTGAGCTGATTTAGAGCCCATTCACCAAAAACACGACGCAAACCTTAGTCACCCGGCCTCAATTCTTGCACGAGTTGAACTTTTTATGCCTTAAAAACAAGATCTTTACGTAAAATACACCAAACTGTTGCGTACGACAAACCAAGCTATTGAGAACGACGCTAAATCAATTTGTCACGGTCTTCAGCCACACTCTCAGCGACAGCCGCTGTAATCTCTTCACTAAGTCCTGGATGTGGTCTAATCGGTCGAGTATCATTCAATAATGTATGCTGGGTTTCAAATTTGCGGATGATGTTAGCTGTAGTGGTTTCGATAGGTGGCCGATGCATGCCATAAATTGCTCTAAGAGTGCGAAAAACATTTCTCACAGAACGCTGATTTTCGTAATACAGCTAAACAATTTGGATACTTTATTGCAGTGTAAGTCTTTTCATGATAATTTGTCAAATAATACTGAATAAAAATTAGATTTCAGTTTGACACGACTCACGCACGATCTGTCAAAAAAAAAGCGTATTGAAAATCAAACCTCATAATGAATCACCCTATATACTTGTGCATATATCCATGATTTGAGTTCGGGAAACTAATAATATATATGGTTATTATTATTTTAACTAGCCGACATTTTATTTTCAATATTTGAGTATTCAGCATAATACGAGGTGTGTTCAAAAAGTATCGCGAATTTTGAATTTTCGCGGGTTACGTATATTCGAATTTCGATTTTTTTGTGGCGTTATGTTGGTACTCATGTCTGTCACTTATGCCGACAAGCTTGGCCATTTTGAATGTTCACTTGATTGGTGATAGCTGCTTTACTTGCACGTGTTTTCAATCGTCTTCGATTTTTACTTATTCAAAAAAATGGATCAAAGAACGTGTATCAAATTTTGTGTGAAAAACGAAATTAAGTGCGCCGACGCATTCCGAATGTTGACTGTGGCATACGGAGAAGCTACCTTGGACCGAAGCAACGTTTATCGGTGGTACAAAATGTTTTTAGAAGGCCGAGAAGATGTGAACGACGAAGAGCGTGCCGGACGCCCGAGCGCTCCAACAACAGACGAAAAAATTAATGAAGTGGAGAAAATGGTATTGGCCAATCGTCGAATCACCGTTAGAGAAGTTGCTGAGGACCTAAACATATCGATTGGCTCGTGCCATTCGATTTTTATCAACGATTTGGGCATGAGACGGGTCGCCGCGAAATTCGTACCAAAATTGCTCAATTGCGACCAAAAACAGCAACGCATGAACATTGCTAATGAGATGTTAAACTCTGTCCGCGACGAACCAAATTTGCTCCAGAGGGTCATAACTGGTGACGAATCGTGGGTATATGGTTATGACGTGGAAACCAAAGCTCAATCATCTCAATGGAAGCTGCCGCATGAACCAAGACCGAAAAAAGCGCGCCAAGTTCGGTCGAATGTGAAAGTTTTGCTGACAATTTTCTTCGATTGCAGGGGCGTGGTGCATCATGAGTTCTTGCCACAGGGAAGAACGGTCAATAAGGAATATTACCTGCAAGTTATGCGCAATTTGCGCGAAGCAATCCGCCAGAAACGCCCGGATTTGTGGGAGAACAAAAATTGGCTTTTGCGCCACGATAACGCCCCTCTTCACACATCGTTGCTTGTGCGCGACTTTTTGGCCAAAAACAACACACTAATGATGCCGCAGCCACCGTATTCCCCAGATCTGGCCCCCTGTGACTTTTTCTTGTTTCCTAAACTGAAGAGGCCCATGAAAGGACGACGTTACGCTACGCTTGACGAGATAAAGACGGCATCGAAGGAGGAGCTGAACAAGATTAAAAAAAATGATTTTTTGAAGTGCTTCAAAGATTGGGAAAACCGTTGGCACAAGTGTATAATATCTCATGGGGATTACTTTGAAGGGGACAAAATAGATATTCATGAATAAATAAATAATTTTTGAAAAAACACAAAATTCGCGATATTTTTTGAACACACCTCGTATATCAATGCTACAAAACAGTTCTTAAACTTTCAACAAATCCCTTACACATCCGTAGTGGTTGGGTCCTTTGCGAACATGTACAATATTTACACAGTATCAGGTGTAATTGATGTTGTACTTAACATATTTACATTCGTCTATAACTTAGCGATTTATGACTCGATTTTGATGAAACTTTCCAAAATTATGCACTTTATATCAGAAAATCCAGGTACAAACTTTTAGCGTTCATATTCAGATTTTATAGATGAAACAGAAAAATTTGTTAAACGTGCTGCCATTAAAAAATTAGATGGAGTTTTGACTTTGGAGGTATGTGTGTCGTCTTGAACCTATAAGAATCTACTTTCATGTTGTTTTTTTCAGAGGCAGCATACATTTTGCAAGGAGAGGGAATACATTTTTCGTACATTTCCCCTCATCCTGCACCCCTCCATGCAAATGCTTCTAGTTCATGACCTGTTTTGGAAAGTTCTCATCAAGACCTTTCATTTCATACCTTCGGTAAAAAATTTATGAGGTGAGCCCCCTTAAACCTTGAAATATTTTTGTTTGTACCATTTTTGACCTTCTGTGGTTTGGGAGAAACCTTGCTATGATGGACAAGTCGCAATTTTAGTAGGGTATTGTTAAAAAGTTATTTTACAATACCCTGAAAATAGAAGGCCAGGCCTCATAAGCAAAATGGCGGCTCGTTGAAGCTCCAAATTTCAAAAGCTTCTAAAGGTTACAATTTTCATTTGATGTATATAAAACTTGATTTCAAGATGGAAAATAATTGTTTCTAAAGATTTTGTTATTTTGCTGATTATCCATGGGCAAGTTTTAAAATGGCGGCGGAACGAATATGCAATTTTTCAGCTTTTTGTGGCCTTCTAGTGGCCATGTTTTCAATGGATTTTGTTGAAACTTGGAACTTGAAATAACTGTGTTAGGATCTTGTATTTTTCAAAAATAATCTAAATCAATTGAAAAATAAAAAAGGCGAAAATTTTTACTCCCCATATTTTTAACTGCCAATTTCACTAAAAATTGAATAAATTTGCCTTGCTAGAGTAGATCTCCGATTTGTATGAAATTTGGCACATTGCTTGATGGGACCCAAAGCAACATAAATACATTGTCAGAATCCAAAATTAAAGCCATATATTCAAAATGGCGGCAACCAATGTTCAGAATGCAAGCGCAATTTGCTATTTGAGTAGCAATTGAAATAATGGATATACGAGCTGTGACAATTCAGTAATGAGAGAACCAGCGACCTTGAAATTCCCTCCCTTTTCTCCGGCATCTTTCCCCTCTACATTGATATATTTACCATCGCTCTAGCTTGTTTAATTCACCTGTTGTGTCGTGTTGAGTAGATGTGTGTTGGTGGTGCTCGCCACGAAAATGGAGAAACGAAATCATTAGCAACACGGCGTGATAAAATTTTTAGCCAGATTGGGCGAAACAGCTTCGTAAACATATGCTGAAATTAAAAAAGTGCATGGTTTTAGTGCTCTGAGTCGTGCCCAGGTGTTTAAATGGCATAAAGAGTTTAAGGTGGGGCGTGAAAGCGTGGAAGAGGAGGCGCGGACCAGGAGACTAGTCGAGGTGTGGACTGACGCAAACGCGCAGCGTGTGCACGCCCTAATACATGAAGATCGGCGTTTAACAGTTCGAATGTTGCCTTGGGAACTGGGTCTGAACACTGAAACAGTCAGACAAATTTTAATCAACGAGTTTGGGATTAAAAAGTTGTGCGCGAAGATGGGTCCAAAGAACCTTTCTGAGGAGCAAAAGCAGCACCAAATGACCGTCGCAGAAGACTGTTTGGGCCAAGTGGGAAATGGTCCAATGCTGCTTGATCGAGTTATTAGAGGCAATGAGAGCTTTTTTTTATTCCCTAGAACAAAATCGGTGATCAAAGGAACCCATTTTGAGTTGATTACGGACATCCAGGCGGCCGTGACGAGGGTACTTGCGGACATCCCAGTCGAAGTGTTCCAGAAATGTTACAAAGCATGGAATATCTGCTGGAATCGTTGTATAGCTGCCCAGGGGACCACTTTGAATGGGATGGCAGAGTTGTAGAATAATTTTTAAGTATACGGTTTTCATGGAATCAGTCTCATTAGTCAATGGTCACACCTCTTATTTAATGGAAACGTTTAAAATGGCTTAAATTGGAAGTATTTATACCACAAACCATTTCCTTAAAACAGTGTTTGACTTTTAAAGGGAAATAAAATGACAATTTGCTTTTAAAAATAAGCGTATCTAAGGGAAATTTCTCTTCTTGGCTGGTGGTGCCAACGGGATTTTTTTCTTTGCATTTCTATTGTTTGCTGATGATATTTTGCTTTATTATTTGATACGTTTTAAAACGACGCATTTTTCTTAACAAAATCTCAACTCTACTAGAATTATAAAACAAAACTTACTTTTTTTTCTTGAAAACCCGTCGGGCCAACAAAGCAAGCTTTGTTGTATGAGCAGGCGTGTTTCGACTTCTTTGAGTCATTTTCAGTGTCACTAAATATGACTCAAAGAAGTCGAAACGTGTCTGCGCACACAACAAAGCAAGGCCCGACGACTTTTCAAGAAAAAATGAAAATCGGCCTGCAAATATCAAATAAAGAAAACAATAAAGTAATTGACTACAAAAATGACTCCAAGTAAAATGGTCCTTCCTTTCAAAACATTCCAGCATCTAGGTTGGTGAAAGTGTAATGAGCTTCCTTCCATCTTAGTCACTATTATTTAGATACAATGGTCAATTCTAGGAAAGATTTAAAATATATACTGTTTGTACGGTAAAGTTTTCTTTGCTGGCAAATAACCAATTTAAATATAAAAAGGGACAATTGAAAACCAGCGTCAAAATGCTCTGAAAGTAATTGATTAATTTTCATGAAAGCAGAGTGAAATCAATCATAATCTTATTTTACACTGTGTTGAGGCATGAAAATGTTGTACTTGAAGTTCTTTTGAGTACATAGTCAGGCTATGCTTCCTAATGGCTACACCATTGTAAGTGCAAATATTACCATTCTCAGGAATAACTACCTCTGAGCCATTTTTTAATTTCTAAAAAATCTCTAGTTTAGAAATCGTTCAATATTTACCACATATAAGCAAAGTAAGCTTCCAAAGGCAAAATTTGATGAATGCAAGAGAATAGTCTGCTTCAAAATAACTTTCTGTAAGCCAAAAAAAAAAAAAATACAATTGGAAAGGTTTGCTTTAAACAGCTATTAATTATTTTTTATTTTTGGCCTTTACAGCTTTAACTACTAGATGATAATACAGAATCTTTCTACAATTCGGTTAAAGTAGTTGTACAATGCGAAATTAGATAACCATATGAATTGACATCTTACCAAATATCTTAATGAAAATTTCGTAAGTTGTAAAACGTTATAATGCAATCGAAATCATTTTATTCAACTACTATGCATTACATATCAATTCGAACTATTACATATGCTAACAACAATAAAATTTGATACACATTGTAAAAACACAATGGACTCAAGACAGTTTTCCCATCATGCATGGTAAATGAGTCAAGCTTTTGCATTACAAGTATATCAACGATGAATGAAATTGTTCATTCTTATGTAACTTGGTTAAACTTGAAATGAAAAATAGAATAAAATGAAATATACTTATTTATGGCAAATCAAAAGTGCATTTGTTCCGGTTGCTTAATTTTCTTTACCATCCAATTTACAAAACAGTTGCTTAACTGATATAGTTTAATATGTTGCAATCCTACGTCAAATTTCATAATTTTGAATAAAATTTAGTTCTTTTCAGTTCTAAGTTAGTTTTATTTGTATTAAAATTATATATTTAGTACTTATCTTTGTCTGCAAACCTTATCTTAATCAATTTCACCTTGATTTGATTCAATTAATAAGTACCTGCACATATGTGTATATAGTATAATTGCTGATTTAGATCTTTTGTTTATTTTACGCTAATCATGGAAACTCGACTTGATCTTGCTGTTGACATAATTTCAAAGTTTTCATGGTCAAAATCTAAAGTTTGTTAATACTGAGAATATTGTCATACAAAATGTTGTATCTACGTATGTGAAATTGAATACTATATCATGTTTGAATGGTAATTGTATATGGATGTAATTTGTTATGAGGGAGTTAGTAATTTATTGCATGCGAACTTCTTTCAATGACTTTGATTCTTATAAATTCATAAAGTACTGCATCTAACATATGCGTGCACTAGAAAAGCTTTTTTTTTAGTGAACTCAACAAACTATATTACTCTCAAGGCTTAACAATTTAACTTAACTATTAATTAGTTATAATTAATGATTCCATGTGTATTGTAATTCGAACTTATTTTCACAAGTTCATAATAATCTTATAATGTATTATAACTATTAAAGTGCATATTAATTAAGTAAGAAGATTAGATTCAATCTTAATCAACCCAAAGCAATTTCAAAATCGACGGTGGATTATTAAAATTAAACACTAAGATTTAAGTTACTAGCTTGAGTATTTTGTTTCCAATGTTATTTGTCATAATTAGTTCAAAAACAGAACTTGGCATTCATGTACCTCATGAAATATCACCAAAGGTACCCTTTATCCCATTCTTTATGTCTGATATATTCGAAAAAGAGAAGACCATCCTACCGCAGTAATCACCCCGTATTACATTTCTATGAAATAAGTATTTAATTTGGGGTGCGGCATGGGAACTTTACAATGCAATTATTGCAACTTACTGTAAATGTGCAATATTTATTGCCCTTTGCTACCAACTGATTTCCAAATCAATTCAATTGCTTGCTATTGCACCTTATCTGTCAATCGCAAAAGACAAAACCTCTTCATTATTGAAGATAGAACTATGGCATGTACATATTTAGTTTTGTAATCTCCAACTCTTCGTAACTGATTCATAGTATGGCACTTGCACAAACTCGTGTTGAAAGATTCATCTAAATGAAATTGAGCAGATAGATTAGTTAGACTGATTTTCTCGGTGAACAGTTACAGCTAACATTTCGTTGGTGGTGCATGATGTGAATATTTACATGAGTGGGATCGAATGAACTGTGATTAAGAAATTATTAGATAAATAAATAGTTAACCTTTTGTTGGAGTTATGGGGTAAGCTAGATATCGGTCCCAAATAATCAGAAAATTAAATTTGATGCTTAGTTCCTATGATTGTTTCGAAATTTGCATTGCATTATCTAATTTTATTTTTTTTATTTAAAAAAAAGGATTAAACAATTTCGGTAGTTAGTCATAAAAAAATTAATATAAGTTCAATTCATTTCTGCAAACTAAAATCAATAAATATAGAATAGGAAAAAAAATTGGAAGCATAGAATGAAAATAGTGGTTGCTGTAAGTTGAGAAATAGATGAATTTAAAACATATCTATGCTATGCAGGTGTAAATGTAGATAAGATCATGGAATGAATTTTATTACAGCTTCAGGAACTGAAACATAACTCAGAAAGCACAAACCGCAACAAAAATAAAGAACAACTAGTAATTGATATTGAATTAGCCATTAACAAACTGATAGATAAATGCAAGACACACTGCAGACATATACTACAAAAAATTTGCACTAGCATAAGCAAAAAAAAAATCCCACGGCGACTATTAAATACTAATACAAAGTCAGAAAACACTAACTGACTAAAGCTGACAAAGAAAATACAACAGTGGTCCTCAAAACAACGGATTACATACAAAAATCCCCGTTGGCAGCACCAGCCGGAAAAATAAATTTCTCGTATGTAGCGTAAGGTTTCGAAAAAGAAATTGGCTTATCTACTACTGGACTTCTTATTGGAATTTGTGTAATACTACATGGGTGTTTATTAACAGAAAGGATCTGCTGCCGTTCGTATTTGGAGACCCTTCATAGAGGCGCAAATATTTTGCTAATTAAATTGAGTTGCACACGTATGGATCACATATTGAAAATCGGCGAGTAATAAATTGTTATAAATATATTTATACTCGTTTCGCCCTTCTCGCATTTAGTGTTTATACATTTGACAGTGGTTATCAAACAAAGGTGATAACTTTTTGGCTTAAATAGCTCAAATAGTTAATTTCAAAAGATTTCCATAAAAGTTTAATCAGCACTTGCATTGCCATTAATATATACATTTTCGATTCTTTTCTGAACCATCAGGGGCCGTTATTTTGAATTTTTATTGAAAACGGCTGCTAAAATTATTAAGCTGTAAATTTTCGAATTTTTTATTTGTCATCCGATTTGCATAATTAAATTAAATTAACTTGCCTTAATAACTTATAATTTCAAGTTTTATCGGAATCTGTTGTGAAACTTGGCTGCTAGAGGGCTACAGAAATAAAAACAAATTGCTTTTGTCACTCCCCGTATGGGGAGACCCCCTTAAACACTTTAAAATATGTTCTTACACTGCAAATTTCAAGAGGCACCACTTTTGACCTACGTAGAAAATTTCCTCATTCTAGCTTATGTGGTTTGCCAGAAAACTTGTTGCGACGCACGAACAAACGGACGGACAGACAGACAAGTTGCGATTCATAATTTTTAAGGGGATTGTTGAAAATATTTTACAATATTTCAAAAATAGTCTGATTTATAAATACTTTCAAGATAAGTCATTTAAAACGTTTCCATGAAAAAAAAAATCATTATTTCAGTTGCTACTAATATAACGAATTGCGCTTGCCTTCTGACCTTTGGGGGCTGCCATTTTGAATGCATGCATTTGATTTTGGACTATTTTAAATTTTTGTGGGCTAGGACCTCATCATGGAATGTGCCAAATCTCGTTCAAATCTAAGTTTTACGCTAGACAGGGCGAAATAATTAAATTTTTATTGAAAATGCCAGCTAATAATATTGGGTTTTAAAATTTCGAATGTTTTATTTTTCATTCAATTTTAATAATTTTCTGCATAGTACAAGAACATAGTACAGAGATCCATAATCTCAAGTTTCATCCAAATCCGCTTGAAAATGTGACCGCTAGAGGGCCACAAAAACCTGAAAAAGTGCATATTTAAAACGCCGCCATTTTGAAATTTTCACATGCATGATCACTAAAATATAAAAAACTGTAGATCTAAGTAATGCCTATCTTTAAACCAAGTTTCATATATATGAAATTAAAATTGCGACTTTTAGAAGCCTTTGAAGTTTTGAGTTTCAACTGGCCGCCATTTTGTTTTTTGTGACCTGACCTCCAAATTTTTCTCACAGTACTTTAGATACTTATAATTTCTATCTAAGTACCGAATTTCATGAAAATCTGTTGAAAGCTTTGACAAGTATTACAACAACAAAATTTTGCACGTTTTCCGACCATTGAGCGGCCGCCCTTTTGTTTCTGCCGTACCGACTTTGGATTTTTTATTGGTAGATTCATCACATACATCATTGAACTTATGTACCAAATTTCATCCAAATCGGAGCTATACTTCGGTCAGAACAGAAATCACGATTTTTCGTCTAAAAGGGCCGCCATTTTGTTTTTGCCCGGCCGATAAAGCTGGTTCACAAACTTAACCGAGATATTAGCCCAATACACCTTTTCTGAAGATTTGGTGATAATCGGAGCAAAATTGCAACCTCTAGCGTGGTCACAAATTTCGTTATATCCCATATATATATATATATATATATATATATATATATATATATATATATATATATATATATATATATATATATATATATATATATATATGATGCTCTCCGCAATAGGTAAATTTCTCTCGAGAAATTTACCTAAAAAACATGAGACTTCATTAACGTCAATCAATTCCAACTAGTGAACAAAGATCCCACTAATAAGCTCCAAGCAAACTTGCAAACTGCTTTAAAACGACCATCATTAATTACTGCTCTTAATACTTTGCACCGCTACATAGACTCAAATCCGTCCACACCACCTACGTTTCAACAACCCTATCTAGCCTGTTATCAATGATCGCTCAGCTACTGTATACAAAATAGCATACTGTTTGGCAACGATGCTAGCTGAAGTCATGCACCTTGATGACGCAAACACAATAAAGATCAGCCGCGATCTAGCGAAGCCAACCTCCTCTCTAAGATTGATTAGAACTTGTCGAGTTTCATCCCTAGACATCATCAGCGTCTACTCATCTTTACCCAATGATGAAACACTGACCATCCTTAAAAAAGACTTTCACAGAACAGCTACTCAATCTCATAAAGACCACAATCAAACAAAACTATTTTAAGTTTAATAATAACACACATGTTGCCAAGAACGGATTGGGCCTGGGGCATCCAATATCCTCAATAATGTGTAAGAAATCTTGATACTCAAAATTGTTGAACGATTCAATGTCATATTTTACAAACGGTATGCAGACGACTGTTTCATAATTGTTGACTCACAAGAAAATAAACAAGACTAACTTCTCACCTACATGAATGAAATACACCCGAATGTAAATTTCACTATAGAAATAGAAAAAAAAACGGATAACTCAACTGTATAGACTAAACCGTGACACGGGAGCAAACACGATCAAGTACAAAATATACAGAAAACTACCACTACTGATCATACCATACACGTAACATTTAACCACCTTGCACAACATAAACTAGCAGCATACGGATCAATGGCCCAGAGACTCCGCTCTATCCCCATGACCCTTACTAACTACTTTAATGAACCAAATCACCTTTACAAAATAGTCAGCAATAGCCGATACAAACTACGATATTGACAAACTTATTATTAGGCACAAACAAAAACAGAAATGCCAACTGACTGAAACACACAAGAATAACTTATCGTGGATTTCGTTAACATGGAAAGGCAAAGAGGCATACAAACTATCAAACTTCCTTAGCAAATGCAAACTGCGAATTGAATTTAAAAAATTGGAAACAAACTGAAACCAAAACGGCAATAGTGGCATATACAAGCTGACATGCAAAGACTGTTACATGGTATACATAGGAAGGGAAATAAAGAAACTAACAAAAAGACACAAAGAGCACTTTCGAACTTTCTGATACAACTAGGCAGACTTGAACTTCACGTGCAAAATCACGCCCACGAGCCTGATACTATGACAAACTCTATGACACTGGTACACAAACAAAGCAAAGGACCGAAACCTGACATCCTAGAATGACTTAAAATATATGAGCATAGAAAGACAGCAGTAACCGAATCAATTACTGGTATGGCGCTAGGTGCCGCAAATATACCATTTCATCATTTGTAGACCAGTTCCGATCAGCTAATGCTACAGTGGAGTCCCTATCAACCTCCTTTTCTAAAATGCAGGTGAAAATTAAAGAGACTAAAACTTCTTTAGCGTCTCTCGTTTCAATTGCTCAGGCGGAATTATCGTCGACATGTCGGATGAACCAGCAACTGGAACAGGGTGTTAATGTCCGTCCCCCTGAAAATAAGCATGCTTTACAACAACAGCAACCTGAGCATACTTCACAACAACAGTAACCTGAGCATACTTTACAACAACAGCAACCTCAGCAATTGCTCCTGAGTCTGCCGCAGAGTGAGGATCAGCTACAGCCGTTTCCGGATCAACCGTCGACACCTCAAAATCTTCTGCTATCCCCGCAGTTACTTTCGCCCAGTGTGAATGATGAGCTGATATCGTCATGCCGTCACTGCATTATACAAAATTCTACCGTGTCACCTCTTGGGCAGCAGCGGCCACTTACACGAAGTTTACTTGCGCAACAGCAGCAAGCAGGTAGTCAGGAGTCAATTCCGGCTCCAATTAATAAAGCTAGGGACCTGCAACAAAATAGTCGAATGCAGCAGTCTATCTTGCCTATTCAACAGCAACAAAAAATTCAGCCGCAATCTGAGCTGTGCCAAACACAATCAATAACTGATAATCTTCAGCAAAATATCGTTATGTCTTCAGCACCACAAAACTATATAAAAAGTGTGTTAGCTGATAACGGAGTATTGAGAGCAGTCTCCCCACCTCTACAATTGTTCATATCAAGGCTCGCTTACAACACAACCAAGGATACACTTGCCAACTACGTAACATCGAAGCTTGGTTACACGCCTAGTATTTTCAGGTGAGTAAAATTAACAAAAGACAACCTTCCTGACCAGGTTATAAGTTCATTCAAGCTGACAGTTCCGGCTGAACTTTCTATCCTACTTTGTCCTGATTTTTGGCCCAAGGGGACACTCGTCAAAGCATTTGACACAAGGCAACCTAAGTGGCGATTTTGTCCCGATACAGATTCCATACAGCCTCAACAACCTTCAAGGATCATCTAACACTGAAAGAAATTCTTCCCTTCCTAATCGTTCAACTATTTCTATTTATTACCAGAATGTTCGTGGCTTAAGAACCAAACCTGAGGACTTATTACTCGTGTCTCAATTAACTAACGATTCTGTTATCTGTTTAACTGAAACGTGGATGAACGAAAATATTTCAAATGCGGAAATATACCTGATTATTTAGTCTACCGATGCGACCGTGACCTTAACATCCCTAATAAATCTGGTGGTGGGGGAGGCTTGGTTGCAGTCTGCAAAACCTTTAATAGTTTACTTTGCGCTGACTTCAAATTTGCTCGTGCTGTTGAGTGTGTAATTGTGAAACTCCCCCTTCCTCATAACTCCTCTTTATTAATTTCCTCTATGTATATTCCCTGTGATTCTCCCTTAACTGTGTACGCAGTCTTCTTCGATGAACTCTCTGCCTATCTTCTTCGTCGTCATCCGCATACCAAAATTATAATTTGTGGGGACTTCAATCTATTGGCAGTGTAATGGGACCCCATAACAACACCTGGCATTTCCTTAACAAATAATCCTTCTTTGTTACTTTCTTCCTTTCATTCCCTTTGTTCTTTTTCACAGTTTGGACCTTGTCATGTCAAATGTTCAAACTGGGTGTCTACCAATAGCTCCTGTTTTACATCCTTATATTCAACCTGATATCCATCCTCTACCTTTGTCTGTAACACTAACCGTTGATACCCTTAAACCCCAGAAAATTACAACTTCTTTAGAGCAAATTATGAGGCAGTCAATAATTTTGTTTATTTGATATCCGCAGGCCAATTCTCTTTTTTATTTAAAAGCCGTCGGGCCTTGCTTTGTTGTGTGAGCAGACGCGTTTCGACTACTCCGAGTCATCTCCAGTGACACAGTGACTTCTTCTCTGTCGTCCCGTAGAACCTTCTTAGATCAATGTTTCCTCTATAAGTTGTACCACCAACAAATTGCTTCGACTCTAAGCGAAGACTTGCACTACAGAGTATATGCGCGTCCTAGTCGGTCTAATAACATTCTCGAGGTTCCGTACGCCTGGACTGATTTATACTTTCAGTCAATTATGCCGCAAATCTTCAGAAAGCAAAACAACCTCGAGCTTGATTCTCTATCCACGTCCTACTTTGTTTTTAAAAATAAACCAAAGACGTTACTTTTTGTGAATAGTGATTAATATTTCCTTATCACTAAATCTTTTCAAGCTTTCATCTAGACTCTAACTTCATTTCTTACATGTTTTAATTAACTTTTTTCTGCTTGAGTTTGTTGTATTAATCTGTCTTATTTCAAACTATGTTTAATTATATAAATCTATTTTGTAATTCGATTTTTGTCTGTTAGATGGGTTTAAATAAATAAAGAAATAATCCGATGCAATTTTCTTATAACTAGACCACACCCTCCAACGGAAATGCAAGTGAGATGAACCAGAAAAACCGGACACCTAACAACACAAAAAAAATCCTCACATCCCCGATGACGCACTACTTGGCCTAATTTCGTACCTGCCTGCTTATCCACCCTATATCTATGGAAAGTCATTTCCTTTTAGACACCGTTAAGACATTGAAGGTGACTCAAGTGAGTCAAAACGTGCCTGCTTAGTAAAACAAGTAAGGCCCGACAGCTTTTTTAAGAAAACAGAGAATTGGCCAGCGGACATAAAGTAAAATGATTGAATGAAGTACTTTATTTGCATTAAAAACCACCATAAATTGAGCTCCATTCATGGATTACTTCAGAGCTGAGCTATTTTATGTCATTGCATATAACATTGCTTTAATAGTTGTCGAATGCTTTTAGAAGTTTTTTTTGTTTGTGCTCTATTCCATCTAGAAATGATTCCAGTTTTATGTAGTTGGGAGATGAAGGCTATTAACGCCCTAAGTATGTAGCTCTCTAACACGTAACATATCTGGACTATCCACTAAGCACCTCTCCTGGCAACTTGATAGCCTAGCGTGGGACGATTTGACACATTACTTCGGGCTAAGCCTCATCTTGTTATACCGTCGGGTGCCTTCAAGTTGGGGGATCTCTCCTCAGGTGGGAAAAATAACTGCCACTTCGACATTCCCGGCTGCTTTGAGCCTTTTTAGGACCGCCCGCACATAATCTTCCACATGAGTCCATTTCCTAAGTCATCCAAGCATCTTGCTAATCAAACTATCCAAAGAGAGCTCTCCTGTTTCATTGTAGAGGTTTTGGTGCAGCTTGCCTAATTTTTGCATGCACGACATATGCGGGAAGCTTTGCTTCCTTCTCTTGCACAAAACCTACATTCGGGGAGACCGTGACTTACTAATCTTGTGCGAGTAAGACTTAGAACACCCATGTCCGCTCAAGTGCTGGGTTAGGCAGAAGTCAGGCGCACCGTGCGTCCAATACATTACTTCGGGCTGAGCTTCGTTTTCCTACGTCGGGACGCCTTCAACTTTGGAGGCCCCTCCTCTAGCGGAAAGGGAAGAAGAGAGAAGATTGCTCGAAAAGTTGATCCTCTAATTCCAATTGTTGTGACCCCTTTTCGTCTTTTAGGATCGCGTGAACATTATGTGGCACATAGTTACATTTGTCAAACAATCCAAATAGATCCCTGATTACACTATCTGGGAAGTGCTCTTCTGTTTCTTTGTAGGGGTCCCGATGAAGCCTGTTCCATTTTCTGCATGCAAAAAATGTGTGGAATCTGCAATCAGTTGTATGCCTCTAGCACGACAACCGAAGTTTTTGTGGGGGTCCTTGAACAGAGTTAATTCACTTTTCTTTGCATTTACTTTGATTACCCATTTCCAGTAATATGCAGTAAGAGATTCCAAATATTTTTGAAGCCTCATCCTAGCAAAGCACAAATTGTGCTCAGATGACCACACTAACAAATCGCCAGCGAAGAGGTTCACCTGGATGTATTCATCTCTTACGCCCGGGACGTCAGAAGTGAATATGTTGAAATAAAATTGGCCTAATATAGACCCCTGTGGGACCCCTAAGTTAATACTAAATCGATCTGAACTAGCTCCACCAGCCACCGCAAGAGCAGTTCGTCCCCTCATGAAGCTGCCTATAATTTTCACAATATGGGCCGGAAAGCAAAGATTTATTATTTTATAAAGAAGCCCATTGATCCATACATAGTCAAAGGCTTTCTCCATATCGGTCAGGCAAGCTACGATAAGTTTATTGTTGTGCCAGCTTCTCGTTATATTAGCTTGGAACACGGCCATAGCATCCACCGTGGAGTGAGCTTTTTTGAAGCCAAATTGTCTTTCCGGCACAATTCTTGCCTCGGCAGAGAATTGTAGGATGCCTTCAAGTATTACCCTTTCAAGAAGCCTACCAATGTTTGAACGCAACGAAATTGGACCGTACTGCCCGACTTCTTGGGTATTGCGAATATTTTTGCACATTTCGATTGCTGAGGGAAGTAGCAAATGTAAATGCAGTTATTTAAAATGATTGCGAGGAGAACAAAGAAAACATGGGGAAGCCTTTTAGGTATATAATTGGAGATTCCATCAGCTCCTGCTGATTTTTTGAAATTTTGCTCCAGTGCCAGCAAAGTGCGCCTCTCAGGGCTAACAAACAGACCATGGCCAGTAGGTGCGTCAAAGAGATTTGAATCAGAGAACCGAGTCAAGCACAATTGCTCATTGTCCCTGTCGAAATTCGTTGTGGTGCTGCTCACTAACGAAGTAATGGAAGAGTCCTCACTTGCTTTCTCTCCTTGAAGAACTTTCGCAAAATATTTTGCGATAGAGTCAGCGATGGTTTTGTCATCCATGAGAATGGATCCATCATAAGTAATGACACCGGGCAGCTTTTTTCTGGTCGTTATCCTATTGATGTGAGGAAAAATACAGGGACCCGGTTTGATACTTTCCAGGGCCTGCTCAAACAGCTCGTTAGTAAAAGCCGTGGTTCTCCTCGAGATCATTCGGCTTAGAGACGTAATCACTAGGTGAATACGTTGACACTCCCAGTTGACTGATTTAAAGTGCGGTGATAGATTCTTGCGAGTAGCTTTCTAAGTCGACTACGTCTACGATGAAGCTCTAAGATGTCTTCAGGTAAATCTAGTTAAAAGTAATTTGTCGAGGATTTCTTAATGGAGATCTTTGAGATGACCGTATCCAGGATTGAATTTATACAAGCAAATCTCTCATCAATTTCAGGAATAGAAAGATTTTTGGGCCTATCGATCGAAATCCCCCTCAATTATCTGTCAAGGTCAGAACTTACTGCTGCCCAATCGATTCGCTTGTATGGAATGAAAAGTTGAGGATCTACAACCTCAAGTTTCACACCCTTTTTCACTCTTAAGGTCAGCTCAACCAAAATATGGCCAGGCTCAGCGTCAAGAGCTCCACACTCGAAATTCCTCCAACTGTGGGAGAGGTTTACCAGATTTTCAGACACAATGAAGAAGTCAATAAAAGACGAACTTCAACGGAAGGTAGGCTCTTTTGGGGCAATCAATATGAGATCCATATTTGATTGAACCCAGTTAGAGATAGCTGTTCCATAGCCATCAGATGCGATATTTCCCCACGAGGGATGCTTCGCATTGAAACCACCTCCCATGGCATAGAATTTTCTGCACAGAGTAAGCACTGTTTCCAAGTCTTCAATGAGTTCCCTCGCCGAATAGCCATGTCAAACATAGATCCCCACGAACGCAAAGGTGCACCCTCCCAGCATGGAGCTTATTATTTTTGCTTCAATACATTGCAGACTTGGAAGGCAGTGCCTTTGGACTTTCAGGTTATCTTTGTGAGCCATAGCCACTCCAAGACTTCCGTCTGGATCATCACGCCTGATGATCTTGTATTTCCCCAGATGCACTCTGTGTCTTTCTTTGAGTCTTGTTTCCAATATAAACAAGAAGTCTGGTCTATGGGCGTTCAAGTATTCTTGTACGAAATTCCTTTAAAGCGTGGAGCTAGTGAACATATATTGAGGATGGAGAGTTTAATGGAACTCATCACGACAACATACTTTGAAGGCGAATTCTAAGTACGAGCTTTTTTCATACTAGGGTTACTAAGTTTTATAAAAGAGCCTATTTTTCGAATGAGTGTGAATAAGTCACAAACGAAAAATTGTTGCCAGTCAATACTCAAAACCGTATTTTGGTCATTCTGCCCCTGCTGGGGTTGCTGCATTGGTTGCTGTTTTTGTTGCAGTATAGGCTGCTTCTTTGCACCTAGCAAAAGGCTAGAGTACGAGACCCCTTCACGTCCAGTATTTTTTATAGATGTGATGATGAAATCCCTCCTTTCCTCTTTTTTCTTTTGGAGATTCTTCCTCCTTTCTTCAATTTCTTTTGCCTTAGGACAACCTCTGAAACTTGCAAGGTACCCCTTAGCATTGCAGTTGATGCAGAAGATCTCATCTTTTTTCTCGTCTTTCGGGATTGGACATTCCATGGACTTATGCTGCTTGTCGCATCTTACGCATCTAATTTCGAGTCCGCAGTTAGAAGCGACGTGGCCAAATCTTTGGCAGTTGAAGCACTGGGAAGTGTAATTTTTCTGCAGACGCTCCATTTGTATCTTCTGGTATAACTTTATGTCCATTGCTTTCTTCACTTCAAAGTCTGGTTTGAACTGGACTAAGAACAATGAAAGCGTCCTTTTTTTCCTCCTAGAGGTTATAGTGGAGAACCTTTTTGCTGAAAGGATATCTTCTCCGAGATGTTCCTTCAGCTTAGTCATGACTTCAAGGCTCTTTGATAGCTTTGATGTGGGCTCCTGCGTTGGAGACCCCATCGGCCTCTTTCTGGCTTCCGGCTTTACGATAGCCTCCACCTCGTCTCTACTGTCCGTGTAACTTTCACCCTCATCCATCTCCATGTCGCTGGAGACCTCTGGCACTTGCAGTTGCATCTTGCAACTAGCAAGGAAGTCGAGGATGAATTCCTCCTTTGTATCCCCCCGAATTTCTTGCAGAAACGCTGCAAGTTTTTTCTTGCCTTCAACGTGAAGCTAGGTTTAGTGGCAGAGAATTTCCCATATTGATTTCTTTCCCCCATACCCACAGATTCCAAGACAGAACTTGGAATACTGTCGCGGGAAAAAGAAAGTAGAAACTGAGACCCTTATTATCTAGTAATTGAAAGACTAAAAAGCAAAATATTTACATTATCAAGAAAACAGTAACGCTGAAAACAAAAAAGCCTTAATAATAATGTTTTTTTCCAACACCAAATTCAACTCCTTTTCCTTGTCTCCAATCCATTTGTGCTCGCACTACGCGCCTTGCCCAGGCGCTTTAAATCCTTTTCACAAACTCCAAATAAATTTTTTCTCCAAAATCCGGAGCTCCTGAATAAACATCCGAAAAACCTCCAAAAACTCTTGCTGCTCGACCGAAATACTCTTGCTGCTCGACTCAAACTCCATCATCGGTCTTTCCCTCCGAAAACCTCTTGCTGAAAAAACTCCTGCTCTTGCTGCTTGATCGGTGCTGCCTTGATGACCTCACGACTCAAACTCCAGGTTAAAATTGTGTAACAATGGTTTTTCTTTTAAAGTGACTACGTGAATGTTGGTAGATGTCGTTGAAATTTTTCTTGGTTTTATTCAGTATTGGTGTCTGCATGTCGTAGGTTGAGTAGTACAAAAACCTTCTGATATGAGCGTAGTTCTGTCTACCTAACTTGTTTTATCTTATTATATAAAAAAAAAACCAAGATATAAAGAATGTAGGTGCATTTCGTAACCACCTTTCTAATATTAACTTTTTCAAGTGTGTTGGAGTTGCTTTACTGATCGTAAAATCGATCTAGCACAAAATTCTTCTCACTCGTTCCATTTTTTTAAAAGTGGTTGCAGAGCTTTTCTGGTATTAATATTCTTTAATACTTTGAACTATTGAATCTGACAGCTACTTCGATTATTTCTTTTTGGAGTTCTGTGGTCCATCATACATTATATTTATTCACGATATCTATTAGCTCAGCTAATAACATATATTTCACTTTAATCTTGAAATACTAGTAACATCTCTATTACTGTATTTAACATCATCATAAGCATCAATTTCAACGATCTCTCATCCTAATTTACTTTTAAAACCTTCATTTAAAGTATCTAAACCACATTAAAATATCACTGATGGAGGTCTGTATGTCGTTTGACCCGTTTAAGAAATCACTCATCTCCGTAAAGGAAATGCTCAGTCGATCGTTAGAAGGGAAAGTCAGGTTTAAACGATTCAAGGCAGACAGTATCACTCTCCTGGTCATCTAAAATCTATGAATGAATCGAACCACGAATAAGTGAACCTATCACGTAAACGTCCTCTACCTTGTCTAAATTGCTGCTGGCTCACAGACCAATTTCAACCATAATATAGTTTGCCTGGACACACAAGAGAATAGAACGGAAAACAACATATTCGCCAAAGTAATTGCCTTAAATTTATCGACATGTGTGGCAGGTCGAGATATTTTGCCCCGGAAAATTACTGTAATTTCACTTGGCTAAATATACTTGATCTTTTCCGATCGTTATGAGAATTTTCTCCGGGATGAAACCGGAAAAAAAAAATTCAACGCGAATCATCATCATTAGATGACGAGCATCACTGAGAAGGTCGGAACCATATGATTTCGTGTCACGGCAGTAAGCCATATAGTAAATAAATATCACCGAAGAGGAAGTGCTACGATTTTGTATCCACGTTGCGTCAACATATCATCGAAATTGGTGTTGTGGAGAAATTGACCATATTGTGGATGTCTAATTTAAGTGTGGACTTTACCTTCAAATTACGCCTAGTATCAAGGCACTAAGGTGATGTGTGTGAGGTCCATTTGTGAGACCACTGGTCGTGTATCTTTGAGCCTTTGCGCTGTAATTATTGTGTCACTATCAGAGCGACTGTTTGTTTCTCATAGAATTTATGATTTCACCTTAGGTGCATTGGAAGATACATTGCGGTGAAATCAAGAGCGAGGGGCACTTAGGATAAATAAGATGTTATACATGTTTCAATTAAGAAACAAATGAGGATGAATGTATGAGCATGACTATTTCCGGTGAATTTGATAATGATGATGGACCCAAATCTAGTTATAATAAGTTCTGATTCCGTTGCGTGATTCCCCTGCAATATATATGCACTTCATCTTTTTCTTAGTTGGTGAGATAAGTTTTTTCTATTGTAATGAACTCTAAAAGCTTCCGGCTTCGGAAAAGTACCGAATTTGCTTCAATCACTTCTTCATAGTCAAAAATCAGTCAAATATTAACTTTCATAATTATATTTAAATATCTGTTTTTCATTACTGATCTCATAGCGTTTTGCTGATTAGCGTTTTCTTTGGAGCATGTCTGAAATATCTTTACTTCTTCAATTTCTGGGAAGATATTCAACTATTTAGAGAGTTTCATCTAAGTGCTATACCAAATAGATTTCGGACTCTTCAAAATCGGAATAGCTCGCTTGTGTTTTACTGCCCAATCTAACAAGCTAAATAAACAAAATAATTTGTGGTTAAGGTGATCGATATTGACATGTTTTGTAACGCTTTAGAGGCAAAGAGAGAAACCACTAAAAATCGCTAAAACAAGATACTAAAAGCGATTATTACTCGTATTTCTATCTAATTCAGTTTCACACTTGGACATCATTTTCAAACACCGACATGTGTGAAATGTATCAGTTTGTTGTTGGCTGTTTAAATTGAAATTTCGGTATTCAGTAGAATTCAAGTTAAATCAACAAACGAACAGAAACAGACATTGAAATAAAAAATCGAAAATAAAACACAGTCGACAAATAAGTAATAATGATCTCGGTGCTTGAGACAAAACATCATAAAAAAAACTTTATGATGAATTTCGAATTCCGGGCAAAAGATGAAGATGATGGAGAAGGTCAAAGTAATGTAGTTTCGTAGTTTTTTCAGACGGGGAAGTATATGAACGTCTTTTTGCCTGAGATATGGATTTTTTAGTGGGTATTATTTGTATTTCTGGGAGCGTTTTGTTTAAACTTGAACGAAAAATCAGTATATGAGCAATGTATCTTCAAACGGTACGGCAGCCACAAAACGAACAGAGTCAATATTGACAGATACGTTCATTTTCTGAATTCGTTCATTTTAATTTGTTTTGTTTTAGTTGATTTGCTAACGATTTCAGTTTAAATTTGGTTACTTTAGGCGTGATCAATTAGTGGCGTTTATGTTGATATTCTTTGAGGAATCAAATTATCTTTCGAGGTACGAGAAAATACGATTTTATTTTCAACAAGCAAATGTGTTCCTTAAGAATTAAACTAGTTCAATTTGCCTGGCTGATAAGCGAGAATCGAATGAAAATGAATCCAGTCCTCATAACTAAATTTCAAAAAATTTTGATTGATTTAAGATTTTCCCGATTTCTACTCTTGGGTTTCACGTGAAGTAGGTAAACTTTTTCTGCACGATTGTGTTGAACCCCACAGCATTGAATAATTGATGTTCTTTTGTATTACCCGAGTTAGATATTACTATCAGTAATGTATCTTGGATAGGTTTCGACTTGCCGAATTAAAGCTTGCTTGCCGAACCTTTCATCTTTGTGCAAGCCATTCAAAGTTTACATTTGACTCAAACTATTTTAGCTGAATTTTTCCTTATACTAGAGACGTGAAGCCCGTTTTTGCCCTAAGTCTGGGACTCACAGATATATACGTCTGAACCACTGGCAAACACCTCTCCTGTCAATGTGAGAGCCTAGTCTGGAACCGTTAAGTTGGGCCCCGTCAACACAACTTATGTAAAATTCTTCTTCCTTTAAGTGTTTCATACTCCAAGATTATCACGCGCTTAGTATATGTTGATTGCTTCTTAAAAAGACGGATAAGGGATACGTAAGCATAAAAAATAAAGGTAATAACAAAATGTGATCTTCAAACCAAAGGCAACCCTTGATTTTCCAAGCCTTTCAAATACTACTCTTAGAATTTTGGCCTGGGAAGTCTTAAATTTTACTAATGTAAATACGCTGACTAGTTTCCCGGCATAAAGTTCACTATACATCTACCTAATATTCATTTGTATCACCTAAACTAAGAAAAGTGAATATTTTAACCGAATGAAATCACAGTGAAGCCTTGTGAGATCTTTAAATCAACAGCCAGTTTTAATGAGTTATACAGACAATGAAAGAATGAATCTTTCAAGAATTTTGCCAATTATGCAAAGAGGTGAAACTTTAAAAGAATTGGGAGTGGTAATTTTTCAGGTATGACAAAGATATTGCGCATTTCCATTGAGAAAGAAAATGGTAAATATCAACACAGTTGTTGTAATAAACACCAGGATGAAAAAAATCCCCGTTGGCAGCACCAGCCGGAAAGGTAAATTTCTCGTATATAGCGTAAGATTTTGAGAAAAGATTTGGCTTGCCTGTTACTAGACTTTTTACTGCAATTTTCGGAGCACCACATGGGTATTTATTAACATAAAAAGAATCTGCCGACGTTCCTATTTAGAGACCCTTTATAGAGGCGCAAATATTTTGCAATTTAAATTGAGTTGCGCACTTATGGATCACATATTGAAAATCAGCGGATAATAAATTGTTATAAACATATTAATACAGATTTCGTCCTTCTCACATTTGCTGTTTACAAATTTCACAGTGGTTACACACAAAGGTGGTAACTTGTCGGTTTAAAAAGCTCAAATAGTAAATTTCAAAAGATTTCCATAAAAGTTTAATCAGCACTTGCATTGCCATTGATGTATACATTTTCAATTCTTTTCTGAACCATCAGGGGCCGCCATTTTGAATTTTTTTTGTAAACGGCCGCTAAAAATATTAAATCAACTTGCTTTAATAACTGATAATTTCAAGTTTCATCGGAGTCTGTTGAGAAACTTGGCTGCTCAAGGGCTACAGAAGTAAAACCCAATTTTAAATCACCCCTTGGTATGGGGAGACCCCCTCCCCCCGTCAAGCCTCTTAAAATATTTTCTTGCACTGTAAGAGGCAGCACTTTTGACCTAGGTAGAAAATTTCCTCATTTTAGCACATGTGGCTTGCGAGAAAACTTGCTGTAACGCACGAACAAACAGACGAACGGACAGTCAAACCGCGATTTTATAATTATTAAGGAATTGAAGAATATTTTACAATATCCTTAAACATGGTTTGCTTTATGAATACTTTCAAGTTAAGTAATTTAAAACGTTTCCATGGAAAATATTCATTACTTCAGTTGCTACTAAAATAACGAACTGTGCTTACCTTTTGAACTTTGAGGGCCGCCATTTTGAATGCATGCATTTGATTTTGGATTGTTTTAAATCATTGTGTACAATCAATGGGCCAAATCTCGTTCAAATCGGAGTTTTATTCTAGACAGGGAAAAAAGTATTCAATTTTTAGTGACAATAGTATCTAAAAATATCAGGTTTTAAATTTTCGACTTCCGTATTTTTCATTTGATTTTAATAATTTTTTTGTGTGATACAAGAACTTAGTACAGAAATTCATAATCTCAAGTTTCATCAAAATCGGTTGAAAAATGTGACCGTTAGAGGGCCACAAAAACCTGAAAAAACCACATATTTAAACCACCGCCATTTCGGAAATTGCTCATGCATGATCACCAAAATATCAAAGTCTCTAAATCTAATTGATTTCTATCTCAAAACCAAATTTCATAAAAATTGGACTAAAATTGCGACTTTTAAAAACCTTTGAAATTTTGAGCTTCAACTGGCTGTCATTTTGTTTTTTGTGACTTGACCTCCAGTTTGCTTACATAATTCTTTAGATACTTATAGTTTTTATCAAACTACCGAATTTCATTGACATCGGTTGAAAACTTTGGTCACAACTACAACAACAAAATGTTGTACGTTTTTCGACCTTTGAGCGGCCATAGTTTTGTTTCAGACTAGCCGACTTTGGATTTTTTATTGTGAGATTCATCACTTACATTACTAAAACTTTGTACCAAATTTCATCCAAATCGGAGCTATTCTTTGGTCAGAACAGAAATCACGATTTTTCATCTAAAATGGCCGCCATTTTGTTTTCGCCTGGCCGATATAGCTGGTTCACGAACTTAACTGAGATATTCACGCAGTACATCTTTCCTGATGGATTGGTGAAAAGCGGATTAAAATTGCAACCTCTAGCGTGGTCACAAATTTTGTTATATTCCATATATATATATATATATATATATATATATATATATATATATATATATATATATATATATATATATATATACATATATAAATATATATATATATATATATATATATATATATATATATATATATATATATATATATATATTTTTTTTTTTTGCGACCGCGGACACCCTCTGCTCGTGCTGAGCCACCTTACATATAAACATTAACACGAAAATAATGGACGGGAGAGGAGAAGGTCATCTCTCGAGAAATGAAAAAAATATTTTGACTTACAACATAGTGGCCATTTTATTTGAAGTAAGGAAAATAAATACAACAATAATTCATGAAAAAAAATAATATTAATGTTTAAGGCAAGCTAACTCCTTTGTCTTTAAAAAATTTAATGAATTGATCAAACGAAGAAATGAATTTCGAAACCGCTGCTATAAAAACCAGCAAATATTTTTAATTAATGCCCCCTTGGGCTGCCAACCACTGCAAGTTAACTCCAATTTTAAAATATTAATACTACTTAGAACACAACCAAAATCGGCCACTTTTATCACTACGATCCACCGTCTCAGCCTTTTACTGTTCATATGAAATTGAAGAAAATTCAACTTCCAAAATTTAGCCCTCTCCTTAAACCAACAATGCAGTTTTAATAAACAATCAATTTTTACTTCAGGTTTTTCATAAATTTTCAACCTTAGCACTGTGGTGTGGTTTTTTTACATAATTTAATAATTTCTACTCCTTTCATCACTCCCAAACTCCCACCAATTTAATCTTGGCAAAGTATTTAATATTACTAAGATTCAACGCTTTGCTGCAACTTACAGGTATATTATTGGCGTCACGGATAAGGGAAATTCACTTCTTAACACATCGCGATGTCACCCCAAATTTTTTACGTCTAATCGGTACAGACAAATTAATGGAATTTGCACCACAACACTTCCCTTCAGCTCTTTCGTTTTTTTCTTCTTACAGTCAGTCACAATCCATAATTAAATTTGCTCAGTAATTCCCCACACTTCATGAACTACTCCTACGATTCTCCCCAAATATGCACATCCGTCACCAACTTGAGATAATTTCGTTGATTCAAACTTTCCTCACTAAATCCAAATCAAGACTATATGCACATCCGTCATCAGCTTGAGGTAATTTCGTCGATTCAAACTTTCCTCACTGAATCCAAATCAGGACTTTTCTTATTCTTTCCCCGTTGTCATCGAAAAACTCGCTAAAAACTCCCTCGCTAAACGCAATCCCTCTTATTCACCAGCCAAATCTAACTTTTTCCCAATCCAAAATTTCACACCCAAAAATCCAATCCCGTAATCATTTCATTCCCAATAACCCTTGCCGCATCTGGGTAACGTTATCGAAGTTCAATATACTTCGATTCCGCCACATACACATCTTTTTCGTATCGACAAACGCAACAATTTCCATTTTGCATATATGGCAATTTGCATAACCATGGAAGCGTTTGATTATGCATATGTGGCAATTCGCATAACCATGGAAGCTTTTTGATTAGATACAAATATAATATATATATATATATATATATATATATATATATATATATATATATATATATATATATATATATATATATATATACGGGAAAATTCCTTTTGCCGATACTCCAAAAAGATTGCTTTCATGCGCTCGGGAAACTTGAACCCAGGGTCCCAGCGGACCCCGGGTAGAGAATTCACGACGCTACCTTCTGTTGATTTACCATTCATTGTATTAGCAACTTCAACGATGCTTCTTTCTTGGTGGGCATGGGAATGAAATTTGTTAGTAGGGAAACGTGAATAAATTTTTGTTAGTATGAAAAATAAAATTTGTTAGTGGGAGCTGATGAATAAAATTAGTTAGTATGAAGGAAGGAATTACGTTTTGTTAAGAAAAATGTGCCGAATGAAATTTTGTTCATGGGAATTCATGAATGGAGTGTTGTTAGTGGGAAAATTAAAATTACTATTATATTACTGCTTTTTTGTAATTGAAAATAAGGGAAAGGGTAGGATTGTGATGATGAGGGAATAAAAATTATAGGGGAGATTGTTAAATGATAATAAAAATAAATAAACCTGCTGAGGAAAAGGGTATACGAGGTGTGTTCAAAAATATCGCCTTTTTTGTTTTTTTTTTCAAAAATTATTTATTTATTCATGAATATCTATTTTGTCCCCTTCAAAGTAATCCCCATGAGATATTATACACTTGTGCCAACGGTTTTTCCAATCTTCGAAGCACTTCAAAAAATCATTTTTTTTAATCTTGTTCAGCTCCTCCTTCGATGCCGTCTTTATCTCGTCAAGCGTAGTGTAGCGTCGTCCTTTCATGGGCCTCTTCAGTTTAGGAAACAAGAAAAAGTCACAGGGGGCCAGATCTGGGGAATACGGTGGCTGCGGCATCATTAGTGTGTTGTTTTTGGCCAAAAAGTGGAGCACAAGCAACGATGTGTGAGCAGGGGCGTTATCGTGGTGCAAAAGCCAATTTTTGTTCTCCCACAAATCCGGGCGTTTCTGGCGGATTGCTTCGCGCAAATTGCGCATAACTTGCAGGTAATATTCCTTATTGACCGTTCTTCCCTGTGGCAAGAACTCATGATGCACCACGCCCCTGCAATCGAAGAAAACTGTCAGCAAAACTTTCACATTCGACCGAACTTGGCGCGCTTTTTTCGGCCTTGGTTCATGCGGCAGCTTCCATTGAGATGATTGAGCTTTGGTTTCCACGTCATAACCATAAACCCACGATTCGTCACCAGTTATGACCCTCTGGAGCAAATTTGGTTCGTCGCGGACAGAGTTTAACATCTCATTAGCAATGTTCATGCGTTGCTGTTTTTGGTCGCAATTGAGCAATTTTGGTACGAATTTCGCGGCGACCCGTCTCATGCCCAAATCGTTGATAAAAATCGAATGGCACGAGCCAATCGATATGTTTAGGTCCTCAGCAACTTCTCTAACGGTGATTCGACGATTGGCCAATACTATTTTCTCCACTTCATTAATTTTTTCGTCTGTTGTTGAAGTGCTCGGGCGTCCG